>PQWD01005833.1:0-191149 GCA_019425675.1 Leucinodes orbonalis
TTTTCTTCTTTTTATTAAACACATGTACTGGCGACGTGGCCTACCAAATATTTTTCACTAACTCAAGCAACGCATGCGAACTTTTCGAATGTCAACTTTTGAGAGGCTCTCGTGATATGGGTGCAAAAGATTGGGCTTATTGCAGGTGCCGGCCGGGCTAATTTTGATTAATGTATCATGTTTGTATCTATTCGACCCTTCCAATTTTTGAACTTGTCTATTGTTTTATATGAAAGAAGTTAAGTGAATACAATTTCCAAGTTACATTGCATCGTCGCAATTTTTGCTGTTTTTTTTTTATTTTTAATAGTGCTCTGCAATTGGACCTTTAAATTAAACTTGCGTTGTACAGCTCTAGTTTAAGTGTGACGTCATCGTATTTTCCTACGTTGCCGTCTAAATAAGTATAACATTAATAAACAAATATTGAAAGCATTAGTAAATATAATAATGTTTTCGTTTGAACAAAAGCTTTTCTTATAAATCTATGACGAGTCTTAATCGGTGATAAATATAATCCAGCGACCGCGGGTTCAGTCGTTTGTGATTCCAATCTACTTAGCCTCACCTTTGAATGATTTCCATAACATGTCAAGTGATAAGTGGCACGACTGCGGTGTTTTTTTCAAGGCTTTCGACACTATAATATGTTCAAATTTGTTCAGCTAGAAACTCGTGTTCGGAATTTGCTTAGTTAAAAACACAGTTTAGAAAAATATTTGGTTGGTCGCCTTGTTTTATATTAGACATTGGCTGTTACCTGAGATTCTGCTGTTTTTACTGTGACATGAGTAACAAGACCCCGTGGCGACTCTGTACTTACATTCCCCCTAGCTAATACCGTCGGCACTTTCTTAGTACGAAGCGTTGGTGGCGTATCGTTTTATGTAATGATTGTACATTTATGTTTCCAATTTTATATAATTCACACGCTGACCCATAGTCTGAGCTTATACATATGTTAATATTATATATTTTCTAAAAAAAATATATATTATTTTTGTTAAATTATAATTTGTAATATTTAACGCATGAATCGTCTATGATTTGTCAAGTAATGGTATATAATATATATGAATGCTTGTTAATTTTGTGTTCGGTTGCGTCACGAGTGACGTCATGTGGTATGCTTGGGGAGCGCTCCTAGTGGGCGCTAGTAATGGTTTATGGATTTTCGTTTAATGATCGCGATGCCGCGGTATATTGCTAGTCTTGTGTGAATTTTTCCCTTATACATTGAATCTGTTACTTACAGTATTTACTTTGAATTAATTACATTGAAAAAGTTGTACACCGTGGCACGCGAGATTTTATTAAAACTTATCGTTCGCTGGACGCACACCCTTCAGCAAATTAAAAATCTGTGAAATATATAGGTTACTTAATTAGTAAGCAAAATATGGCTCTGCAGTGCACACAATAATATATTCATTATCACATTTAAATAAATTCTGAAATTATCATTTCGTTCTATTTGCTGGGAGCTACCTACTACAAATTAGATTAAAAAGAGTTAATGAATAATATGGGTCCTATATGTCCACCCTGAGTAACACCCGCTGGTTTCCATCACTTCGCATAGAAATGGAATAGGAGCTATTTTCCTTTTGGATTGGCAATGGACGTATTCGGCTCTGGTAACTATATAATTAAAATTGTAATTATTCGTCCCGTCGTTTTGGTAAAGTGAGACTGAGCTGGTAAAGGTTCTGCTACACCTTTATTTAAACACTTCGATCAACTCGAGAAAATGTAGACCGCAGCCAAATATTTTTGATGTGAATTATATAGTTAGTAAGCAAATGCTGTACGGTGTGTGTACTGCGAACGCAAAGGTCCCAAGCGAGTGCACAGATAATTTTTGCACTTGCCTGGTGACGTTGTAAGTGTTCGTAGCCTACAGCTGATATAGAAGTGTTGAACTATCGCTGCAAACTCGATTGGAAATAATAAAGAAAACTAGGTACACTTGAGTCCACGCGCTCTTTAATATAAATGATTTAGTGATCGGATTTGGTATTTCTTATTGTGGTGCTCTAAGCTGAAAAATTTAAACTCATTTAAACGTCACCGCCTGAGTTGGAGAGTTCCAGTAATTTTTATAGTGCTGACGACTCAAGCGAGCCCATCGCACAGTCTAAGTGGCATTACGAAATATATCGTGAAATTGTAGTGCAACGAACGTGTTAAGTAAATCATGTAAAGATTTTAAGGCTGAGTCTAAACTTTCGGCCATCATCAGCGTAAACTTGAAAATTTATTTCAAGACACCGAGAAATCACTTTTACTGCAAAGATGACGACCCATTTGGTGTTGCGGTTGAGAGGTCGGCCGCAACACCAAGGGTTCCGGGTTCGATCCCCGGGCAGTACAAACATTTGTGTGCATGAACATGTCTGTTTGTAATGGTCTGGGTGTTTTCTATGTATAATATGTAGTGTATTACAAAAAAAAAATGTATATATGAGTTTATCCGTTGTTTAGTACCCATAATACAGGCTTAACGCTTAACTTGGGGCTAGATGGCGCTGTGTGAATGTCAGTGGATATTTATTTATTATTATTTATTACCGTCTCTTTCCCACTATTTCTCCTCCGAGCACGCAGCGATAGTTGTAGCACTTGTATAGAAGGCTGCAGGAGGTAAGGTATATGTGAGTAAAGTATACAATGGGGTTGCGGTAGATGGGCGGCGCGCCGGCCGTGGTGGCGGGGCTCGGGTTCGGAGCGCTCGCGCCCCGCGCGCCCTTCGCCGCCACGCAACACCACGCATACATCGGCTCGCAGGTGACTACCGGACATATGGGGAGTGTGTGTACACACACACACACACACACACACGCATGGACACAGACAGACAAATACACGCAGGGACACACACAGACAGACAGACACATACAGGCATGGACACAGACGCAACACCACGCGTACATCGGATCGCGGGTGACTACGGTGTCGATACATACGGGGAGACAGACTGAAACACACATACACGCTTGGATATAGACAGACAGACACATACACGCATGGACACAGACGCAATACTACGCCTACATCGGCTTGGAGGAGTCGTAGTTGACTACGGGATCGATACATACGGGGAGATAGACTGACACACACACGCACACATAGGCACACACATACACACAAGCCCATGCATACACTGCATACACACAGATCCACACTAACACACAGACACATATATAGACAAACACACACACACACATACTAGTATACATTGGCTCACACACACAATCACACAGAAACACACAACAGGCACGCATACGCGTTCGCACACACAGACAAACACACATGCACACAGGCACACACGCTGATATATTGATATATTAACCCACAATGACCATTATAATCACATACACACACAAAATACGTAGTTTGAATAGTGGTTTGTATGTGTCAGCGCGCGGAGGCGGCCCGACTGGAGGCGGACGCGACCGACCTCGGCCCGCTGCTGCTCGCCACTGAGGTAAGCACAAATACTTATATATTAATTACATATAAATAAAATTGGAGTGTCTGTTTGTTTGTCGATGATTCACGTTATGTCGTGTCCTGCTTGCCCGAGTAGCTGTTCTCTGCAGGATTTGATGACGGACAGCGCTGTCGCCGTGGCTGGCTTTTTGGGCTTCTACGGTTTGATTGTTTTTGCTATCGACACGCTAAAAACAAATGTCTGTTTGTAATTTTTTAAAATTTTTCTTTATGCATACAAATATTTATGTAACTAGCTGTTTCCCGCAGTAATAATAAGATTAAAATTATTCCCCCGCAGCAAAACATACCCTTAAAACATCGCTTTATTTTTCTAAAATAAAAAGTATCAATTATCATCTAAAATAAAAGAAGCCTATGTTATTTCTTATTACATCAACTACCTGCCGCTAAACGTCCAGGCCAAATTGGTCCACGCCACAGACATCCGAATATACAATTAGACTGGACAAGCCGCCAAGTTTATAGGCAGTCCCAGTGTCGCAATTTCTTTTCGGTTCTTACCTGTGAAAAGTTATTATATTTCTTGGTAAATTTACTGATTCATTGCGATGATGGCATGTTACAATTGCACAGGATGGCATTTTGGGAAAAAACGGTAATTTCTTCTAATATTCGTGCGTGTTGACTCGTCTCACAGAGCGTAAACTGGCAGCCAGTGTATGCTCGTTGAGCTTACATTTGTCGCACTTAAAAATGCGGCTTGCCCCATCTCCTGTATTGGGAAATGTGTGGTCCACGCGTTTCATAGATTACCCGTGACTTAAGAAGCGATTTTAGTTTATGTTTTACTGCGGGAGAATATATTATAACGCGGCTAACCGCGCGGAGAGCTAGTGATAAGAATACAAAGTGTTGTAATGTGTTGTCCAGGCGCGCGCCGGAGCGCTCGAGCTGGTGGCGCCGCACCGACACGCGTTCCCGCATCACCACGTACGTATCCGTTACCGGGGGACCAAAATCACCACTCCCCCCTCCCTTTGTTTTAGTGTTTGAGTCATCATCGGACACGGCAGGTACGGCTCGANTAGTTTATAGGCAGTCCCAGTGTTGCAATTTCTTTTCGGTTCTTACCTGTGAAAAGTTATTATATTTCTTGGTAAATTTACTGATTCATTGCGATGATGGCATGTTACAATTGCACAGGATGGCATTTTGGGAAAAAACGGTAATTTCTTCTAATATTCGTGCGTCTTGACTCGTCTCACAGAGCGTAAACTAGCAGCCAGTGTATGCTCGTTGAGCTTACATTTGTCGCACTTAAAAAACGCGGCTTGCCCCATCTCCTGTATTGGGAAATCTGTGGGTGGGATGCTTAACTCAAAGACTGTTGTCATTAAGCATTGCGGAATATGCACTGCTTATTTGCATATATGGAGAGCACGCCACTCCTCTCCAATGAGGTTGATGGCTCGTTCAGTGCAGTCCAGGGTTTTAAAGCCCTATGTGTAAAAACTGGTTGAGATTTAAAATAGGTCAAATATTGCACTATAAGTATATTTAAGGGACAACATTTTACATGTGACGCAATAATGTGAGGATTTGTGGAATTTAACAATCTACACATAATAATAGGAAGTGGAACTGTGGAATACTTTATCATTTATTAGAGCAAGAATTACGACTCTCAAAATAGTCCAATACCTACTTATAATATTGTTGCCGGATGCTGTTGTTTACTCTTCATCGCTTCTTTTGATTTTGATATTATTATCAGTTTTGAAGACTGTTATACATTTTAAAATTCCTACGTGCCAAACAACTGCCTCATGCGTTTACTAGATATCTTTAAAGTCCGATAGTTTTGTTTCTTAAACGATATTATGTTATTTTTGTGATGAAATTAAAATATAAATTTCATTTTTCAATTTGAAATTGTTTTTAGTGAATATTATGAGTAGTAAAAAAATGACATATTTTTAGCATTTCCTAGGTTCGCAGAAACGCATTATTATAGTATATTAGGTACTTCAAAAATTTTATCCCCGAATATTGAGACCGCGGTAAAAACACTTAAAATCTATAAAAGTATCTAAGTACAGCCTTATCGGAAGCAATGCTTTTTTTAAATCTTTACTGTGAGATTAAGTTATTTATAACAAAAATGGGAAAATAACCCTTACCTGATACATGCAGGATTGATGTCACCGCTTGACAACCACTTTGTAACAGGATCCTGTTTCTTATGGCTGAAGATCAAATAACACCTGCTTTTTATACTATAGTAAGCGTACTCTGATTTCCAGGCAAACTTTTCCTTAATTAAAACTTTTAACGGAAAAAGTTCATGAACATAATTTATTTTACGTAAATCGCAAAGAAATATTCAGGGCGCAACATAAGACGCGCGAAGAACACGAATGAGCCAGTTATTATTCTAAAATTTTGGTGTAAACATGTTTTATAAATAACGAGATTCACACTGTTTTATCTTAAACTACTTTTATCTAATATAATGACCTATGTACTACAAAAGACGAAATTAAACGTAAACAAACTGGTGGCATGAATGTGTTTAGTGGCTGATTATGCATACAATGTGAAGAAAGTTCTTAAAAGATTTCAAAGTCCATAAGTTCTTAGGTACATACCTGTTGTAATTTAAATTAATTAAGGTTAAACGCAAAACAGAAGTCCCACATTTGAGATAAAAATAATTAGTTCATAAAATAAACTCCAACTTTGTGAATACCTATTCCTAAATTTTTATTCGCCTTGCAGCAGTAGCTGTAGCATATAATATTATCTGTGCTGTAGCTGAAATAAAAATATGTATATCCTTAATCCATAAAAGTGATGTTACTAAAATATGTAATTTCATACTTTAGTCACATCCATATATGGATAACACATTGTAAATGAAACTAATTTATAGACTTTTTAACCCTAAATTTTATGAAATTATTGCGACATATAGGAACAAAGTTAAGGCGTATACACATTCTCATACATATCACCACACACCTAGATGATTAGTTTACTGGGATTCCTTTTTTGCTAATTATCTGCCAGGAACCAAGCCAACTTCACCTGCCACATACATCCAGCAGAACAGCCCAACTTGATTATTCAGAGCTGCGATCACGAACCGAGGCCGTGCCTAGTATACAGGCGAGGCAAGACCTAAATTTTATGTGGGCAAGATATATTTTGCGAGGCCTCCTGATGGATGACGCAAAAAATGAAAATCCTCTAATTTCAGTAATTTTCTTTAAAAAATGAATGTGGTAGTTAGGTTGTATTGCCAGTTATTTGCTAGCAGTTTATTTTTATTTATTGCTAAACTAGATGATATCTATATTTTCTATTATTACTATTTAAAATATTTAGGCGCGAGGCGCCTTGGACCCCGAGTGGCCCACGTTGCCAACGCCTTTGCCTCGTCTCTAGTATAGATTAGCCCTGTGGTTATTTCAACCAGCAAAAGCTTGAAAATGCTCCAATCGATTAGGCATGATTGCTGAATAGCTGTAATCTATAATTAATTAATAATGTGTCAAAAATATCCGTTGTAAACAAAAATTGAGTTTATATGTCAAGGGTATATTTTACCGGTTTGCATATTGTGGTGATACGGTACAAGTAAGTACCTACCATAGGTTAGCTTTGTTGTTATCTGACGTATTTGCCCTGTATTTTATTGACGTAATCGATTAAGTTTTGTGTAAAATAGTAATGACTAGGGTTATGTTATGTCTCAGCTGTTTGAAAGAAAAGAATCAAAAAAAAATATTTGAAATTATATTATGCATTTGTAATAGAATTTTAAAATTGAAAGTCATCTTTTACTTTTAGTAGTTTTTTTCTTTTTGCTTATGTATTTAGATTATATTATCTTGCCTTAATATCTGCTGCCATGTAAATCCATCCATCAGTATATAAAAAAGTAAGTTTTATTATATTTAGTGTTAAATTATAAAAAACTTACTGACGGCAGCGATAAAAGATATGAGATTTTATGTTGAATCTACAGGAATCTACAGGAATTATATATATGATAGTAGTGTGTGATAGCCACTAGCTGGTAGACATGGCACTGAGACGTTAATTTAGTAAGTACTACCCCGACATCGACTCGTGAAATAGGATATGCATTTTGTGTTACGGGATGAGGACACAGTAGTTATTGAAATCAATGCCTATATAGACATGACGTTTGTCATCTCTAGAATAGTGGTTTTCATTATACAGATGAGCAATCTGTTTGTACTGTTACTTCATAAAACAAAAAAATAGAGAAAGCTTATCTTATTAGCATTGCGCCTGATATAAAGTTACGAGTTAGTTCGCTTTAAGAAAGATGGGTCTAATCAAGTAGACATTCTATGTTTTTAGACATACTTCGGGAAAAGCTCCACTACACCGAAGTCTTATTAACATAGCGGGATGGCAAGGTGGTTGTTTTAGTGGGTAGGTACGGGTATGCAGTTCTATGCATTTTTTCCCCCTCAAAAAAATGTTGTAAACGTCGTCATTAATGACAGAGGATTATTATATCGACTATTTTACACTAAAGTTGTCTTATGCTGTATGGTAGCGGTTTAAAATGTGTAATTGATAACCATCAGCTTTAACTCAAAATAAAAGTATAGCAAAAAAGGCCGATGGCCCGGATGGTACCTAAGTACTGACACTAAATGTACTCGAGTGATCCCAATAGTTGATAACTAGACACATAGGAATAAACATGATATGGTAACAGTTAACTCTCTGAATAAGCTCTTCAGCCTGGGAAACAGTACTCTAAAAGTATACACCGATCTGACCTTCTACTTACGCGATCTTTCTTAGCAATTTCAGGCTCGATCGTAAGGATTAGAGATAATTTTATGCACAGGGGGCCTCTACTAGGATAGAAGTTGTATAATACATTAATAAGCAAACGGCAACCGTTAAAGTTTTGAAATTAACGCTGATTGCTTGGAAAATAATTACAGGAGTTAATTTGTCTGAAATTAGACGCCATAATTTTAAACTCGATATACGGGTTAAACTAAAAATTCAATTTTCTTCGTTTTAAAACCATCACGTGGTGAAGTATCGGTTAGCACTTAATCGCATGTAGAATCAAAAGCACTTTCGTGTAAAATACAATTTCAGCATAAACTATAGATAGATGTAAATTTAGCAGTCATTTTTAAACTTTTAACCTCCAGGATACCAGATACAATAGAAAATCTATTGCAGATTTCTAGAAACAAGTTGTTGGTGACATTTTAGATGCAAACCCCTTTTCACCATCGGGATACAAGACGAAGGCGAGCGTTCCATCCTTACATGGATGACATTTCATTTATCCGTACAGCACGCCCGTTCCTAATGCGCACCGCAATGGAATGGAACTCTTTGCCTCCTTATGTGTTCTTCGATCATTAAAACCTGGCCGTATTCAAGGCGTGAATAGCCTTGTTCTAGGCAGGCATCATCATTCATCACCATCAGGTGAGATGGTGGTCAAATGTCTGCCTATAGATGATAAAAAAAACACTTTAGCCACTGGAACCTGTTTTACAATATTTTTTTGCAAATTGGATTTCTCACTCAAATGAGCTATTTGACTATTTAATAAACATGTTTATTCATAATACGGTTCAAGGAAATTCTTGACCTAGCCAGACTTGAGGCGTCACAAATAAGGTGTCATATAAATTTTGTAATATTTATTATGTTGTAAAGTGTACAGGATGGTAAGGACGTTCACCTGATGGTAAGTGAAATGCCTGAACATGACAAAGCTGCATTTATGGAGACCAACAACTGATAGACAATTATTATTCTCCATCAATGCCGCACTGCGTCCGCCACACTAACAGACGTCAGGTCTCTTATACCAGATAACTTTACTAGCTACTGTGCTATTATCCCGAAACACATAAGTTCATAACACACTTATTTTACGGAATGATATCTGACACTGAATTTTAATTACTGTTCATTAAATTGATTTATGCAATCGTTTTTCCAGCATCTTTTTTAAGTAGTTAGCTCACCAACGTTTACTGAACCGGCATGACGAATATTGTACAAAGTCGCAGAAAATTGGGTTGGATTAGAGCATGTTCATTTGAAGTGCAGTTTTCTATTTCAAGCTTTTTAGCGGGAAACGTAAGCAGTAGCGTAAATTTGCGTTACAAAGACGTGCTCTTCGTAGTTGGGAAGAGCGAACTTGTCTTAGATCGCAGTAGCGTTACTAGTTACACATTCACAAAAAAAAGTGACGATCGGACGACGAAAAAGACGATTTTGACGTAAAATGCCCAATACGGAAGACTCGACTAAAGCCCCCATGCAACTATGAGTGTAAGGTTTATTTTGCTGGCCAGTTATTCTGTTCGCCATGCAGCCGAAGTTCATTTTGCTAGCTACATTAGAGCCTATCATAACCACGAGCCGGGATAGACATTTAGATGTCACCGTAGCTGGAAACGGCTTGGACGATGATAAGGAGTTGTATATTTTACTAAAAGAATAAAGTTAGAATTTTGTTTTTGTTTACTCGGGTTTTACATCTATAAGCTGTAAATATTGTATTTTACTAAAGTATGTAAAGTCATATTTACGACTGACCATTTTATGAACTTACCACAAAACACGGAAAGACGAGTGACCACTGTGTTCAGTGGAACTTACGCAGGTAGACCTAAGTAATAAGGTAGTCGTCAAAGTTATACTTAGCATGTGAAGCTGCGAACAAAATGCGAATAAAACATTTAAATAGTTAACAGGTTCCATTTAAATATAGCTACAAATTTTGATACCACCCTTTACTTTTGCGAATGCACTGTACCTACTTCGTATTTCAGTATTATTGGGTATTTAAAACCAGTTTTTTTCGCAAAGCCTGTTAATTTGCTATTCGCAAGAAGTCTTTACAGCTTCATCGAATAAGTGGAGAGCATAAATCGCTGTCACCCGTTACATTGATCAAAATAAGAAAACACGCTTATTAACCTAGCCTTAAGCTTTATTTGTGTGCCCTGTTATATCATTTGTTCATTTGAGTTGAAGTTGAAGCATTACGGCGCTTTTAATTTAATCCAATTGTATTAAAAAGTCAACAATGTATATCTAAGTCAGGGCAACTTTTTTCTCTGGGGTTATGGACCCATAAAAGACGTATGATTCATAAAAGCGATCACAAATAGCGGCGTTCTGTGCAAGATAAACAAAATTGTGTAATACTTTTATGAGTGTAGACAAAATACAAGAATTTCCGCTGTGCGCTAGCAGTGTTACCACCACCTTACCTAAAAATGGCTTCTGCACAGTGGTATTTTTTTTGTGAATCGTACTTTAATTGTCGTTGTACTTTTGATAAACAATCCATACGCATGCAAGAATTTTACGTATGCAGTACTCAAACTAATTTGAACGAATCTACATGTGCACTTCCTTATTAAATCATTAATTACTTCATTCTTGAATAAATTAATATGCATTTCCAAAACCATGTGCTTGTGTATGCTCTAACAAACTCGTGGCTTTGATTACTGTGTCCATTTTATGCAAATTTGCAATAATAATAGCAAACGTTCGGTAAGTACGATAGTCCGGTCAATTTAGACCAAAAATGAGAGTGAAGTTACATAAAGTCCCAACAAGCTGAATTTTTGTAAAGTTGTTCAAAACATAATTATAAACAATGTCTGGAAGTTCCCCATCATTCCCCTGTAAGGAAAAATGTAATTCAAGGTCAAAGGTCAAAAAATCAGTTTTTCGCGATTTTCAGCAAAACGGTAAGTTTATCATAAAGTACTTCAGACAAAAATTGTAATCATAAAATCTATAAAAAAAGTATCAATACTTTTTTCTTACGAGCCACCGTTTCTGAGATATAACGATTCTAAAAGTTATAAAAGTTTTTATCGTCATAATATGCATGAGTACGCCACGTATATACATCTAGAGTTGTAAAATTTTATAATATATATATATATAAAAAAAAGTATTGATACATTTTTTATAGATAATTTTATGATCTACAATTTGCTGAAAATCGCGAAAAACTCATTTTTTTGACCTTTGACCTTGAATTAAATTTTTTCCTTACAGGGGTATGATGGGGAACTTCTAGACATTGTTTGTAATTATGTTTTGAACAACTTCACAGAAATTCAGCTTGTTGGGACTTTATGTAACTTCGAATGTCTAAATTGACCGGACTACAAGTACTGTATTGCACTCGGTTGTTATTATAACATTATCAGAGTGTGTTTATGAACAAATCATCCTTCGGCCCAGTGTTGCCAACGCAAATTTTGAGTCAGCCGTATAAGTTACGTAAATAAACCGTGTTCCTAACGAATAGCATTGACTGTGGATTCGTGGATCGACTATACGATAAATTCGTTAATTGTAGAACTTGCGAAAGCCGTAAATTCTGCTACGGCATTAGGCTGAAGGCCATAGTCCGTAGATTTAGAGATTTTCTGACCTGAAAGCCGTAAAACACCGTAACTGCCGTAGCTTGGTAACACTGTTTCGGTCAACGTGACTGTCATGCAAAAAGAAATACTCAGCAACGTGCTTAGGAGAGCAGAAAAGACAGAAAAATTTGAAAACAAAGATCGCAGAGAGATAACAGAAACAAATGACACATGCTCGTAAGTAATAAATAATAAAAATAAATAACCACTGACATACACACAGCGCCATCTAGCCAATGTTAAGCGTGAAACCTGTATTATGGGTACTAAACAACGGATAAACATACTTATTTACATTTTTTTTGTAAATACATACATATTATACATAGGGAACACCCAGACTATTACAAACAGACATTTTCATGCACACAGATGTTTGTACTGCCCCGGGATAGAAATCTTGGTGTAGCAGTCGACGTCTCGACCATTACTCCACATAGGTCGTCAGTAGAAAGTGATTATAAATAAAGTCACATTAATTGGCACTATGGTATCGTAAAACAATGTCAGACGCCGTAGGCTAGTTTATAAATATTGTAAACAGGGTCGGTCCGGTTCTTCAACAATGTGTAATTCCACTCGATATATAGAAGAAGCGTCAAGACTTTATAAAAAGGGCCAGTGCATAAGCTTTCAGAGTCTGTTTACTTTGGACATCATAGCTGTTGTTTTGTAATAAGATATCTTCAACTTTTATGATCGAAGTAAGGTATTATCCAAATTTTAATATTTCTCGTTGCGTATGTATCAAATTTATCTTTTATCTTCATCATCGTTACAACTATATAATGTCTACTACACCCCCAATGACTCCCTCTCAGTTTGCATCCATGAGCTATCCATCATCATCGGACCATTGCGATGAGTAAAATTAATAAAATAGTTCAGTAAGATGAGTCTTACCTATCATCATCATCTTATTAAATGTCCCCACCGAAGGGCCCAGCGCGGATTGGTCAACTTCACGCACAACCCTTAAATCTCTTCGTAGGAGTGCGCAGGTTTCCTCACGATGTTTTCCTTCATCGTAAGAACGATTCATACATCCGTACGTAGAAAGATTCGTAACCTGCGCCCTCCAGATCGGAAGGCAACAACAACACAACAGTCCACACTAATGAGCCACCGACGCTTTTTTACCTATACATATTCTACCTATACAATAGAATACAATGTTGTGTTGCAAAATTAATAACAGATTCATCGCAATACTGAAATTAGACAACCAGGAAAAGTAAACCATATAAAACCATAATGGTTGTTTCAGAGACATTATATCGCGACCTTCTCAGGTTGGCAATTGTACAATATTCGACAATGTATAACATTGTAATTGAAACTAGGTATACATTAATGGGCCAATTTCAAGGGCAACTTAGTTCAAGTGCACGTTTGCACTATAATTAGACACTTGAAGCTAAATAAACGTGTGAAATAAAATGAAAAGGTTTTATTACACGTGTAAGAATGTATGAGTGTAATAGTTTTGACTAGCCTTTGCACAAGTTTTTACTTAGGAGTTGGCTGATTGCTAATCCCTAAGTCACGGTACCGTGCCTAAGTGCTACTTCTTTTCTTCTTTCAATAATTTAGTCATAGCCAAGTTCATTTACCTGTTACTATTAAGCCAGTTTTATACTCCTTAGTATGAGTTGTATTATTTTAAAGAAATTATTCTTTGCTCATAGCAATGAGTAAACACAAGCTAGTTAGAATAGGTAGTTACCTACTCATTTACTTTTTTGTGTTCCCCTTATGCAGCGTTTTCTCGGGTCAACGTCACCGGTCCAGGGTACATTCTGCACCTAGTTGCTATTCCAGGTAGTCCGAGTCTAGCATTTGTGCTACCCCTGGAAACTGTAAACGATGTTAAGCGGAAGTGTCACTTTTCACCAGATGAACCGATCTCTCATTTGTCATCCATTTGCACCCTAAAAGATCGGTGATCAGTAAATTGGTTACATAAGAAAGCATTGTATGCTTATTAAACAATATCATCATCAGCCTATGGCCTACTGCAGGGACAAGACTTCCCAGAGAGCTTGAACGAATTTAGGAATATGGTTATGACAAAAAATATTAGTCAATATTTGAGATCATTAAATCATGTCACTCATAAAAAATCTTTAGTATTATTTGTCCGCTATTTAAAATATTATTTTAAATTATAGAATATATATTATTAGTCAATAATAAATATTAATATATGCATAACACTTACAAAAAAAATAAAAGTATTGGCAGTTAAAGGAATTGAGAGGAATGAATTTCTATGGTAACTTATATCTTATAATATAATGATGATGACAATTCATACAAATTGTTTACGAGGTTTTTGGATATTGCTGTCCACAATATGGCAGTAAGCTATTTAAGGCAAAGTGGGTGAGGTGAAAACATATACGAATATACAAAAACACCGTAAACCTTAACGACCAAGTAATAAAAACTGTAAAAGCAATTAGTAGAACGCTGAATCACGTTACTTTAAAACATCAAGTTTTTGTCTCAATAAGTAACACAGCTCTATGATTATAATAAGTTAATTAGCTTTGTATTCAAAATAAAAACACACTAAACATCTTTTTTCGATATATATTTATTCCCAAAAGTTTTTAAACTCTGTCGGAGAGCGTCGGAGAGCTCATTGGTGGGCACTGTTGCCTTCCGGTTTGGAGGATGCAGGTTCAAATCCAGCCAAGAACCATTCTCTTTTTGAACGTTCGAAATTATATATATGTTTATCCGCCGCTTTGATTGTAAAGGAAAACACCGTAAGGAAACCTACGCACGGCTGTGAAGAGATTCAAAGGTTGTGCGTGAAGTAGGCTAATCCACACTGGACTGACTGGATGGGCTGATGATGAAAGTTCGAGGTGTTTATGACCATATATTTTCATTGAAATGCATGTCAGGACACATGCTAGTGCGGCGAAATATGCTAGCTGTTTACCTTAAAATAAACTAGTACAGTTTAAAAAACAATATAAATATTTCCAGTGCTACTGCGATTTATCCGTTGCTCTAAGTTAGTTATTATTTGGTCAGAATTAGGCTTCTACTACATTATTTCTGTTTTTTCACCAAAAGAACATATCGATGTGGTCCTTTCCGGGATGTTGAATGGTCAATATTTTTTTTCCACAGAGTAATGGCTATTATAATCATAAACAAATAATAATATAATCCTTAAAGAATAACATTTTTTACTGAATAAATCACGGACTTTGTTACATACCAATTTTTTTTGTATGTTATGAAGTGAACAAGACGGTCAGGACGCTCACCTAATGGTAGGTGATACGTATGACCATGACAGAGCGGTATTGATGTAAAGTTATTATTATCTATTAACGCCGCACTGCGCCCGTCACCGGAAACAACAGGTGTTAGGTCTCTCATGCCCAGTAATTTTACGATAATTCTTTTCATTTATGAAATCAGTGTAAAATATATGAAAAAAAATACAACTTTACATAAATAACTTTAGCTGACTCTGGTTATCACTGTTATCATCAGGCATATGGCAGGCATAATAATCGCTATCATTACCACAGTTATTTAGACCATGACATGACATGTAGAATATAAAACCGAATAGTACACAACGGTTCATTTGACGACAGACCGTTATACCAGTGATTACGTATTTTTGCATACAAAAACTAGGGAAAATTACTTTATATTCCGTTATGAGATTAAACTGTCTTTGACTTCATGTTGTGACGAAATGTGTTCATATATTTTTGGCCTGTATATACTTTAACTTACTGCGACTACTACAGTTAATTTACATGGAATAGTAGTAGTAGAGAATATATATAACTATTGATTTAGGCCTATCTTGTGCGTGGTACCCACAGATTTATAAACTAAACATTTAGTTTATAAATCTGCGGTGGTACCAGATTTTAGGGCCTTGTTTGGTGTTAAGTTATGATGTGCTGTAGGTTAGAGTCGCTTAATTAGGTTTGGCACCTAAAATAAGAAAGATGACAATTAGGTGTTCCTAATTGTCATCTTTCTTATTATTACTAGAAGCATGTATGCTTCTAGTGAATCTAGAGTATTTTTGTGCCACCATAATATCAATAACAATTCAAGACAAACGGAACATCGTTTAGAGGGGTAAGCAAGCAGGACCTTATACTAATAGCAACGATTCTATGACTGAAGGAGTCAATGTGCCGACTATATACATGGACTCACTTCAGATGAAATAATTACTGTAAACTCCGATTTATTTTCATCTATAACAGAACAAGTGTAGCGATTTTAGCTCAAGATACTCTTCGAGAATTTGGAACTTGGCAAGAAATGCAATGAGTGCGTGGTTTAAAAATAGAATCACCAATACATGTGAATATGGCATATGGCTTTATAAACATATTTAATTTACACTAAAAATTACAAACTTCCCAAATTATTACATAAAGATTTAAAATCATTAACATGATGGGTATGATGCGAGATTTCATGGTTCCCTTGGTATAGCTTGAAATTGCTTTGAAGGTGCATTAAACTGTATCCTTAACATAATAAATAGATCATTATTTTCTGGAAAAGTTATCATTATTATAGATAATTTTCTAGATGTGTTACATCTAGAAAATTATCTATAAGAGTATTTCCCCAGTATTTTTATTTATAGCAATTTATTTGCTAAACCTATTTACTTCTCTTTAAATGCTTTTGGCCCTTGCAAAATGACAATCATTCAATCTGCTGATGATTCTTTGTGAATGAACTAATTTACAAAGTAATACTTTAACTTTGTGACCATCTCATTGACACATGTACAGGTATATTCATAAGGTATATTTAAACTTTTCTTTCTACAAGTAATAAATTAGTAAGGCTTCAACTCATTTGCATTGCATTTACGTATTTTCTGTTCGTAAAAGTTTCTTAACAGTACAAAACTAATTCACAAGTTATTTTACAACTTCTTATGGAGGTCACCTGAATGACGGAATAGAAATGGAAAGTAGATGGATACGAAGATTTAAGGAAAGTTAGGTCTAATTTTAGAAGCTTATGAATATTATTCTTAATAAGTAACAATGTTACACATTTCGTCCAAGGTTTCTAAAGCAATTTTAAATTTACAGCATCACCTGGCAAGTGGGAAGCTCAGATGGCGTTAAAAATACACTACGAGACTTAGGGCGCCCCGAAGGGAGAGCAAACCAAAAAACTAGTATTGCTTACTCAATGACTTCATAATAAAGGGGCTCGGTCAGTTCAGAGTATACTTTAGACTGATAAGATATATGAAGATTTTTATATCCAAATATGAAATCACAACCATAAAAAATACATAGCTTTCATTTAGCTTGTGACTTTTCTATCAGTAATGAATGAGTTTAACTAGTATTATCTAGTATTTGACTACGATTGCATTGTCTGTATAATGCATATGCAGTTATTGTCTTAACTAGAATAATTTTGTATTAGCCTTATGATTGGATTTAAATTTTGATCTAAGTAAAAAAATACTCATGATATACCATGTTATTTACTATAACACCAGTTACGAATAATTAGAACTCTGACATACGAGTATTGTGCTGAGTGAATCAACTGATACCAGTTCTAAATTAAGATAGTTAAGAGATGTATAACAGTGTCTATAAATAACATTGAATAAACAACTATCAATTCGTTCGAGCGAAAACAGTCACAGGAAATGTAGCAGTTTTCTTTCCTTCATCCAAATTTGGTATTGATATTTATGAAAGGTTCGCTTTTTGAGAGTGCCTTCACGTTGGCTGTCCAAGTAAGCATCGAGACTTTACTAAGGGCTTTTTGTAATTGTGTTGCCTCTTGATGGTTGGTGCTGGTTTGTGCATCGAAAATTATTATTTAAGTATAATATGAAATCAGCAGCCGTCCCGATTGGGACACACCACAGACATCCGAATATACAATTAGACAGGACAAGCCGCCAAGTTTATAGGCAGTCCCAGTGTCGCAATTTCTTTTCGGTACTTACCTGTGAAAAGTTATTATATTTCTTGGTAAATTTACTGATTCATTGCGATGATGGCATGTTACAATTGCACAGGATGGCATTTTGGAAAAAAACGGTAATTTCTTCTAATATTCGTGCGTCTTGACTCGTCTCACAGAGCGTAAACTGGCAGCCAGTGTATGCTCGTTGAGCTTACATTTGTCGCACTTAAAAACGCGGCTTGCCCCATCTCCTGTATTGGGAAATCTGTGGGACACACATATGGCACACCTCGCCCGGATAAAAACTAGTACGCAGGCCAAATGTCGACTTGCGAAAAAGTGCATGGGAAGATTATAATAATAATAAATATCCACCGACACTCAAACACTGCCATCTAGTCCCAAACTTTAGCCTGTAACCTGAGTTCAAAACATCGGATAAACATACATAAATTCTTTTTGACATTACATACATAGAAACAACCAGACCAATACCCACAGAGATGCTCATGCACACAAATGTTTGCACTGCCTGGGTCGAACCCGAGACCCTTGGTGAATTAGTCAACGTCTCAACCATTAGGTACACTAAACAGGTCGTCAAGATTCGTTTAGACAAGTTTAGAAGATCTAAGAAACTAGAGGGGATATTACGGCGAAATCTAATAAAATCGGTTTTAGTTTAATAACAGCTCATTTAATTATATTTCAAACTAATTAATACAATACTAGGAGACGCACATAACCACAAGCTTATTGTATTTATGCATATATTATTTGGTACAAGTAGTTATCAATATAGAGCTCAGGATTTCATTTCAAATTCAACCTAAAGTGAGGTAAAATGGGTAGTCTAGAGTTTTAAGGTCACACATTGAAATACCATGTTTTGGCATTCGAAAAACAATGTTAATATGAACTTATTGAATGATGAAGCCGATAAAAACGGCACAGTTTTGTTCATGAGAATCAAACATACAACCATTAAAATTTCTGACTAAATCATCCATAAATAGGTAAGTATTAAGTAGAAATTTACCTAAACGGTCGGTTTCGCTCATAGATTTAGACCTACATCTGTGGTTTCGCTAATATACCAATGGTCCTAACTCCTAACAATTGCTTTTCGTCATGAAATTACAGTATCCGGTAATTTGACAGATGTATAAGGGTGAAAAGTTAATACCGGGATACCGCTGTTAAAATTATACATAACGGTATTTATATGTAGACTAGATGATTGGCACGATCGCCTAGTCAAGTATTCACCGCAATGACAGATAATATTCAAATTCAAGTTGAAAAATCAATTATGCAGTGCGAGGAAGGCACATAGGAATGTCAAATCGAGCTACTACCGGTTCCGAATACACCTTAAACTGAGAATAATCGAGCAAGGAATTCAGTAAGGGTATTTTTTCAAATAATGCATTTTATTATTTTTAAATTAAACAATAATAAATTAACTATAATGGGTCTTATAAAATGTGGTTGGACATCATCCTGAGTAATAGGAGTGTTATACACGTCTGTATGGTTCAGAAAACTGTAGCTGTTGCAATAACTGGGTAAAAAGTACCTAACTTCCTTCATCCTGGCAGACGTTTGCAGGGGCCCTGCAGCAGGGCTGTGTTTTACATATGTAGTGTATATGGACGACCATCAACAACCAACAGCCACAATTGTTTTCAAGATATTTAGCAGGTAGTCACATCATTAAGCATTAGGTTAACGAACTAATCGTCCCGTACAAATTATCACATTAAAAAAGCCTGAGCGTTCTGTGCAGATGACCTTATACAAGTTCTACCTTGGCTTAATGAAATGAAAATCCCATTCATAAATTCTTTTCATAATTTTAAGATTAGTATACAAGACATATGCATATAATATAAAAGATATACGAACCAGTAGTATGCTGGTGCGCAAATATTCTATAGATGACGTAGATGTATTATAATACTAATTACTGTGTATATGATAACAATTTTAAATACAACCAACTGTATACTTGTATTGACGGAAACGTAAGGAAGGTATCATTTAATTAATATTATATAAAATAATTATGCACATACACTATAACGGCATTAATTTAGAAATTGAAATTGAAAATTGAAATTGAAAAATGCTTTATTCAAATCAATCTTTACAGATACTTTTGAATCGTCAAAACAGTATATAATTTTTTTATTAAATCTAATGACTCTACCACCGGTTCGGAATGCTGCCATCCAACGAGAAGATCCCGGCAAGAAACTCGTGGGTTACTCTTTTCAATACTTGGTTTTACAGAGTTTGGTCAAATAACAAATTTATACAAGTCTGCTCCTGGAGCATTATATGCCTTCCTTTATAAATTTATTTTTATATCTGTAACTGTATATGTGCACGAAGTATATGGGATCGTATATATCCACGTTTCTTCACCACTATTATTAAATAATATCCATAGACATTCACACAGCGACATCTAGCCCCATATTAACCGCCCCATGAATCATCGGTTCTACGCTCTATGTGCCCTGTCCACTGACACTATAACATGCTTATCCTTATTTGAAATAATACTCTATATTACCTACTATAACTGTGGAGCTAGCAGGGTTTAAGCGATTCAACGATTCTTCACTGTATGTTGTTATCTGCGTGATTATTCCCGAAGGATAGTGCCATCGTCATTATTTGTCACTGTAGTGATGACATTTTTATATCAAATGAGCGATAGAGTAGTAAATATTTTTTTTTGCTTAAGTACTTAATTCTAGTATGAGTCAAAATTAAGCATCTACGGCTAATAAATGGAGCCAAGTCATACGACGCAGTACCGAGTCTAACACTAGTAGCTTTCTTAGCAACTTTAAATAATTTTGTACATTGTTATCCTTATGGTACCTACTTCTCTTTCCTGTGCAGAACTGGAAATAAAATTTTACGATGCATTTATTTGTTGCTACTTCCCATTTACATTGAATTTATCCTTGTGTTCTGCGCATTCACTGACCAAAACCCAATGAACAAGTTACTTTTAAATTCCTCAAAAAACCGTTGTATTAATATGAATATACATTTTGAAAAGCATATACACTCACCGTAAAAACTTGCAACTCGCAAGTCCTTGATTACGGTCAGTGCAGTCACCGTAAGATTACATCACTGATTTGATTTACAACCTTTAAGAGAGCCAGCCTAACACTAATACAAAACAGTGTAGTTACAGAGAGAGAAAGGGGGGGGGGTTTGAATGCCTATGCGCTCATTAATTGCCGTGTGAACTGTAAAGATCTTCTGCGGCAACGGCAAGTAGGAAACATAGAGATTTTCCAATAAGTTGGAAAGTATACCTCTAATAAATTAACTTTTAGTTCACAAGTTCATCGAAATTCCATGACAGGAAAATATGTAACACATATTGACATTAGGTACGAGTATGCATATTATACCGAATATAAGTCTTCGCTCCCGCTTCAAGAGAAACATCCTTGCCGATCGAGCACCGCCTTGATTAGTGAATCTATGATTGCGCAGGTCTGATTGCGTGGTGATCCCATCTGCATTGGGCTGTCATCTTAGGCGTACACTAGGAACTAAGAGATTAGTTTAGACATAGCGATCCTTATCAATCCTTTGCCGATGTCCAGCCAGGAGTCTTTAGATTGTCCTATTATGTTTGGCTCGGCAAGCACTCTATCTCTTCTCTCTTGGTTTATCTATCATCTTTTTCTGTGTAGAACTCAGAATCTTCTTGGCAACTAATACTTTCCTGCTTCTTGAGGGTTACTTAGTGTCGAAACCTCACACCATAATTCAGGATCGGTTTGATTTTACTGTCTGTAAAACGAATTTTATTAAGATTGCAAGAAAATTACGATAAGAAGTGTTTCCAACTACTTTAGACTCGTTATTTATTTATTGTTTAATGCACTTCTCAGTACAAAGACAAAAAATACTCATACTTCTTATAAGTTGTACTATAGCCGAGGTGTGAAGTATTTGTGGTTGTAACTTGATAGCGGAATGCGTTAGTGATGTTAGTTCTGTGGAAACTGTAACCTATTACACGTCTCCAACTCATATGTAGCAACTGCCTTTTTCATCAAATACTCTCATCGCTATTTTATGTATACAAATCTAATGCTAGAGCGCATCTTAAATTATCAAGTAATTTATTGCACCGGTAATTTTCTAGGCTATGTTATTCTTAAGGACTTTCATTACACTATGTGCTTATCGGAGTTGTTAATGAATGGTCTTTTTATTTTTTAATCTGCTAAAGTTGGATTATTATTGTCTATAAAGAGATCTTTTGATGAAAAAAAATGTATTTTAATACATGTGAATGGGACGGTTAGTGCCTCATCTAGTGGTAAGTGACGCCTGAATGACAGAAGCAATGTTGAAGGAAATTATAACAGTAGGCAGTCTTATTTTTCCGTCAACTCTACTGCAACAGATGTTAGTTAGGTCCCCGAGGCAACAGATTTAGTTAGGTCTCTTTTACACGGAGGTATTTACTAGTACAGTGCCTCGTTCGAAAAAAGAAGTGCAAAATACTTGTAAGATTAGGCGGGACGATATGGGATTGCGGTGGTACTACCTGGACGACTCAGTAGAGTCTACCACTTGTACTTGCAACCTTATAATATGCCCTTTGCTCGCCTGGGCCTAAATACTAATATTATAAGCTGAAGAGTTTGTTTGTTTGTTTGAACGCGCTAATCTCAGGAACTACTGGTCCGATTTGAAAAATTCTTTCAGTTTAGATAGCTCATTTATCGAGGAAGGCTATAGGTAATATAATCAGCTACAAGCAATAGAAGCGGAGCAGAAATGAAAATGTTTCAAAATCGGGGGAAATATTTCTTACTTGGAGATTCCGGTGCGTACGCTGCGTAACGGTTTAAGTTTCGCAAAAGTCATGTATGAGAGTATTGTTACCCTTTTAAAGGTCTACAAAAAGTCCGCGACGCATATGTCTATCTTTTAAGGTTAGCTCCTATAATATTTTTTGCTAAAAGATTTTCTAAAATATTGCATCATTTTGTGAAGCTATTCTCATAAATATGATATCTCCTTATCAATAAATACTTTTTTATAACAGTATTTCATTTTCAACAAAATTGCCCTTTACATCATTCAATTTAAATGAATATCTTATGAGATATCGCAGTTTTAACTCACTATATAAACGAAGTAGCGGTAAAGAGAGCGTTAGGCTAAAGTAACTATTCCACGCGGACGAAGTCGCACGCAAAGCTAGTTCCAGAATATGGCTGAATCTTTCGAACATTAATAATATAATCGTCATTGTATGAATATGTTCTGCAATGGATTTGGCATTTGTTTTGGTAGATACTCAGGACAGTTGTGATTTTATACTGATGTATTTGTTTTTGGTTGCCCTTGTTAACCTGTGAACGTTTTATGGCTGAATGATGATGATCGTAATTTATCGTTTCACAAAATAACAATGTTTATAAAATCAGTAAGCCTTCAGGTTTATTGAATCACCTTTTGCCCTTGTATTATAAACAAAAACATCGTATACCTTAATAAAAAACATTTAATTACTGTACCCTGTAGTGAAACGACAAACCTTTTTATATGTGGCTACAATTTTAGAACAGTCCGTTTTAATCCTACTTTGCCGCGTGCCGATTCGATGCGCTTGACTCAGTGCTCGGTAAGGCAGTTGATTTTAAGACCACGGCTTGGGTCTACGGCAGGTAGTTTGATTTTAGGACTTAGCAAAAAGGTCGACCGTATATTTAAGTGCTGCTGAGTTACGTTATAGTTGAGTACGTACGCTGTCAAACTTATTACATGAGTACGGTTGCCAGAGGCGTTTTTGAACATCTTTATTTGTTTTGACTTAATTATTTTTAGTTACTTTTTGTAAATATATATTGGTAAGTTACGGCATTGCAGTCTTATAAAAAAATCTAGCTTTTATAGTTTTTTCATTGAGTAAGGTTTTACTGAGGGTACTCTACAAGTGTGTCCATATGCGACAAATATTATTACCTAGTAAACAATTTTGGGTATTTAGTTTTATAGCAAACTGCTGAGAAACAAAGAGCCATTTTAAATAGGATACGAAGATTAAAGCTCAAGAAAACAAAATATTCTTTCAAAACTATGGTTATTTTGGTTCATTTTTAACCCCGACGCAAAAAAGGGTGTTATAAGTTTGACGTGTTTGTGTGTGAGTCTGTGTGTCTGTCTGTGGCACCATAACTCCCGAACGAGTGGACCGATTTTGATTTAGATTTTTTTGTTTGAAAGGTCATTTAATAGAGCGTGTTCTTAGATATTAAAGTTATATTAAAATTGGTTAAGCCGTTTATAAGGATATAGGGGATGAAAGTGGGAATGAAAAACCGATTGTTTACAAATATGCCGAGTGGGGTATCAAAGAAAGGAAATGATTCGTACATTACAATAGTAAGTAAGTAAAACAGGGGTGTTATAAGTTTGACGTGTCTGTCTATATACTAAATCTAACTTAACTTCCTATAAAAGTATGAAATAAAAATTAAATTAAAAATTAAAAACCGACACAAGATTAAGTAATTTTAAAAAGTAAAATAATAAAAGAACTTAATGTTAAAGTACTAAGAATTTTTAATAATTCTAAAAAAACTGCGTTAAGGGGACCGCTCTTAAACTAACATTCAAATACAAATAGTCTATTAAGTAACAGAGATGAACATAAAAACAAAATTAAGAGAATAATTCAAAAACTTTCATGAAATTCATCTTATGAAAAATATCGTAGATAAGAAAGAAATAATAAGGAGCGGTCCCCCAACGCGAGGTTATTTTTTTTAGAATTATTAATAGATTCTTAGGTACTTTAACATTAAGTTTCTTTTATTATTTTTTACTTTTTAAAGGAAAATTACTTAAGTTCTTGTGTCGGGGGTTTTTTAAATTTTTAATTTAATTTTTATATTCATTTAAGCATAAGTCGCATCAATATAGAGTTATTAACATTTTATGTTATGATGTTCACGGGATCACCAGTTCCCCTACCTAAGTGATACGCCTGCCCATGACAAATGCAGAGTTGAAGGAGTCCCATTACTGTATATAAGTAGTAATTATTCTGCCCTGCACCCGTTACACGATACCCATTAATTTTTACATGCTCTTTTATTTTGGGACAATATAAGTATACGTAATTACGCACTAGCCGTTAAAAAGTCTATCTT
This sequence comes from Leucinodes orbonalis, assembly GCA_019425675.1. Classification (NCBI taxonomy): domain Eukaryota; kingdom Metazoa; phylum Arthropoda; class Insecta; order Lepidoptera; family Crambidae; genus Leucinodes; species Leucinodes orbonalis. The sequence continues at coordinate 25,109 of PQWD01005833.1, forward strand.
GCTCTGGATGTTTGAGGACCTTAACATACCATTGTTTCAACTGCGTAATTAAAAAATATTGTCAGATACAAATTTGCGTGATAATTGATAATAAACGATAGTCAAAATGTGATATAGGTACATATTTCTATGAATAATTACTATGAAAACATCACATACATCACATACAAATGAACACGTAAATCGTGTACGTAGTTTACGCATAGCTTAAAAGTTATCTATTCTTTAATTGACTTATTTCAATCAGCATTACAAACACAATGCAAAGACTTATGACACCTTATTCATGCATGGTTACTGCACCTATTTGGTAAAACATACAAAATTAAATAGCATTGTTTAACTGCACTCGTCAATCGTATGCAATTGAAAGAGGGCATTGTGCGTAAATTGTTACCATTATAGGACGGCGTAGAACAGTTGCGTGTTTGTTGTGTTGTGTACTTAGTTTATTTTGAACCTGGAACGCATGCGCCCTCCGTAAAGCGTGTGTGCGCATGGGTGAGTGATCAGTCGGGCCGTCAGCTGCCGCTTGGCACCCGCACCCGCTCGGAAGCGAACTGGGCTTCATCTCAGCCATTGCCACTATAACAGTCTGCGCGCCAAACATCGTTGGGTGTGCGCGATACTGGCCTTAGATCGAAAATTCGTTCGATTTACGAAAGCCGCATCGAAGTAAAAAAAAATAGTCGATATTGTAGCGCGCATTTTAATTGAAAAATAAAATTGCATATACTATTTTGCCGCGTAATTTATTTTTTTAGAGTTTTGTGCATCGGACTTTGTTTGTGTCGTGAAAGCAGCACTGTTTGGCGTTTTTTGAGAACTAATTTTAGCAGTGTAACAAAAGGTAAGGGACTCTTTATATGTCAAGTTTACATTATTGAAACAAAAGGTTTTTCAGTTTTGCTGAAAAACGTAAGTAGGTATATAATTCAATCGTATAAATATTTTTTAATCATACAAACTTGAATACTTACAAACTGAACTTTTTTTGTGCTTTTGAACTTTAAAAATGAAATGTTTCAAAAGATACCGAAAACAGATCTTGATGTCTGAGAAGCAGGAATAGGTTCAATATACATTATTTAACAGCTGATTTAATTTCGTTGTCTGTATTGTATTTCATTATTAAATTATTCCGAAAACTAAGGTCGCGTGTAGTTCCAAGGGCCAGTTTGACGACTTTTGTTTCTGTTATTTTTAAACATAAGCTTGCTTCCGCATCTGTTAAATTCTAAGGTATTGTTTTAATAGAAACATTTGTTTTATATCAGAATCTAGTATTATCACATTAAGGATTTTATTCAGGGGTATACTAATTATTGTATATTTGAAAGGCTTCCACGTTTCAATGAGAATATCTAGTAAATATACATTTAAATATCTAGAGATATTACCCTAGCGCCATCTAGTCCCAATTTAAGCAGAGCTTATATTATGGGAACTAAACAAAGGATAAACATATTTAGAAATATTTTATAAATATATACATAAAATATGTATTTTTACATAGGGACACCTGTACCAATACAAACAGAAATGTTTATGCATACAAATCTTTTTACTTGTAATCGAACCCGGCGTAGAAGCCACCGCAATTTTTATACTACAAGGGTTGACAGTTTTTGAAAATTCCTTTTTGATTACGACATAAAGTGGCATATGAATCGATAAAACCGGGATGGTTCCATTTTAAATACATTTATTATGCTTCTTCTCAGCCTATCACAGTCCGCTGCTGGATATACTAGAAGGTCTTTAACGTTATTTATCATCAGCTCATGAAATGACCGAGGGGCACGAGCCTATCCATAAAGGGTGTATAGACCTTAGTCTTTCACGCGGACCCAGTACGGATTGGCGGACAACTAAGCATACAGCTTCTAAAAATCGAAAGATTGAAAATATTGTAGTAAAGATGTAAACTAAATAAAAAATATATCTTATAAATTTCGATTGCAGCCTATTTTCTAAAAATCTTTTCTGTTTGATTTTTAAGAAAATTACTTTTATCGACATTAACACGGTTAACCGTAATGTAGGCTTATTTAAAAGTTACCGTAATTTTTCAATTTTCTCGATAATTTTTACTTGATTTTTGTACAAGTAGGTACATGGTTTTTTTAAACATAGGTAAAACTACGTAGTGGTAGATGATAATGTCTTGAATTTATTTGTTACATTTAAAACTATTGTTTCACAATACAATCAGGATTTTTGGTATGAAGTTAAAAGTTTAAAATTATTTACAATAAATACCCTCATTAATATTGAAAAGGGATTTTTACGTAATATAACAATGTTATTAAACTATATATTTTAAAAATAACACTATATACAAAATGAGGCAATAATTTACAATATTCCTAAAAAAAATTAAACGATAGAAACTTGTAAAATAAAAGCAAGTGACCTAAGTCCATAGGACATTGCAAAGTCGGTCATGATATCGAAAAGTTGATAACTTTTTCGCTAGAAAACCGTTATGCATGAGTTTTGACGGCTCTTTATTCATCATCGTTTGAGAATGCACACATACAGTTAAGCCGGTTTCCATGGCTTTCCATTTCACCATAAGCTTGTTTAATGAGTTTTGTTAACCATATCCAATTAGTAAAATACAACTTTTTCTTAAATCACATTCATCGCATGACACGCAGCAGGTAAAAGTTAACGTATATATTATAAACCTAGAGTAATCGAAAAATAATTACAAAGGAAACACCCAGACAAAAAACAAACACAAATGTGCGTGACATCATGAAATACCATATGGCAGGATCACTGTCATGAGCAATTGAGCACTATCGAGCTTGTCATCAAGTATAGGTATTACCTACTGCCCAAATTTACAACATTAAGATTTATTTCCAGGGACGAAAAGTCTTATTACGGATTTAAATCTTTTCAACATATAGCATACTTACGATATGGATACTTTTTTATCCGTATTTCAAACTTTGTCGGTTTCGGTAGCCGTTTTTTTTTATTTTTTTTGTTCAACGTTTTTATTATTTTGAACTACCTATCATTGAATAATGATACATACATGAATCATAACGTTTCGAAAGATTTTACAACTTGAAGGTATTACTTATGCATAAACATTGTTTACAGATGATAAACCATAAACGTACAGTTTGTATTGACTTGAATTAATCAAGTCCTTAAGTTCTTAATTGACTCCTGAGTAAGGATCTTAGCATAACATTTGCAAATGTGTGATATAAATTATTAACACCTTTTTGAATTTAACTTATAAAGCGTATATACACACAATTTAAAGAGAAGTAAAGGTACAACTTGTATAGTATTTATCTCATATGAGTAGTATGGTATTTCTTATTGACATCCAATGATGTATTTTCCTTACAGATATTCCTTAAGGTCCTTAAGCAGAGTTTACATCATTTACAACTAAAATCTTTGAATACATACGACACCAATTAATATGTAGGTATTATTTTAGTAGGTATCATATCGCGAAGTGTATTCCTCAAAATAACTATGCAACGCTACGGTCAGTTGATCTGCTAATTAACATTATGGGTTTTAATCCAAGGTAAACAAAGGCATTTACAGATTAATATCTTAACTTTTGCTATGTTAAACTCTGATTATGAATTGATTTTAAATAATCTTACTTTATATAAAAAAATATACTAAAAATATGTAAGTATAACTATATTATACAAGTCGTATTCAATACTTGTATTTTAATACAAGTCTTAAATACGACTCTAAAGTGATACGAGCCGGATAAACCGCACTAAGTATTCGTAATATTAATTATTATTTTGGAATATCAGTAAAGCCAATTTCTCCTTGCCCTAACGGGGTCTATAGTGATCTGTATTTATTGTAAGCCACGAAACAAATCAAGTGAACTTTGTGGTTTGCAATAAATATTTAATTGAATTGAATTCAATGTTAGGTACAAAAATACTGATTAGTACAAATGTCGTACGTTATTTCGTGAGTCATATTAGAAGTTATATTTGTGATAAGGACTTCAAAGTATTGCGAATGTCAATAATGGCGTTGTTCTAGAAACTAGAAAATTTTAATAATACTTTCGCTGTTTCCTTTCGTATAATCGTACATTTACGTGAGTGTGGATGACCCGTGTATTTCATTGGCAATGTTGTTTAGAAAACGTGTTTTTACGCAAATTTCACTTTCATATGTACCTAAATGTATTACATACTTTCTTGTCTAAACAGCTTATCTATGGAATTGGGACACTACTACACAGTACACATGGTTGTTTGGGATATCCTTGACATACTTGTTTCACAAATTAGGTAATAAGCTTTTTGGATCGCGAAATATACATGACTCTTCATGAGACTTCTCAAGATGCCTATTAGTGTTACGGTGTTAAATCATTTTCTTAACTATATGAAGATGTTATCTTGTGCTGACGTACCTATTTCGACATTTTATATTGCATTTACTTTGCATAATATGTGGTCCAATTATTTCTACTGATATTTGTAATATTGTGATATGATGCATACGGTGTTAATAATAATTACGATACTATTTAAAACATTCGTCTAAAACACTTACAGCTTTGTAGGTGTTGTGAATTCCTACCCATGAAATATAGAAAAAAGAAAAGTCAAGGCATGTTATATTGAACAAGTTGGGCATTGTTTTAAAGTTTCTTCTCTTCAACCTATCATAGTCCACTGCTGGACATAGGTCTCCCCCATTTTGTGCCATATATCCCGGTCCTCCGCATTTATGATCCAGCCTCATTTTTAAAGTTAACAGCAGGTAAAATTAGCAATAAATTGAGGACAGTACACTTTTGCTAATGGACATTAAGCTTTGCAAACGGTTATAAAGATTTTATATGAACACGATGCTTTCAAATCTGATAACTGATTGAGCGAACACGAACTTAAACGTACAAGCTTGATCTCCGTCGTAGTGTTTGTTCGATGCCGTAGTACCGTTATGACCCCAATGCGATGTAGTATGAAATAATTTAGGTCCCCTCGAATACCTGAGATTCTTGATGTTGCCGCATACCCAATGTTAATGTTCATGCTAAACAAACAATAGGAGTGTTTTATTATAAACGTGGTTCTAAAAATTTAACCCATTACATTTGGGAATAAAAACTTCTTCTTTAAATCCTTCGATTGTCCTGCAAAAAATGACTATGATTGAAAAGCACAAGCCAATATGTGCTCAGGACACAAACGAAAAGCATTGGTCGATATAAAACATATTTTGAAAGATAATATCGGTTCATTTCAATTGCTAGGCACTTTGCGTTAATTCAACGCAAGTTTAAATGTATCACAATGTTTTAAAAACAGAACAAGCAATTGTATGCGAAATCACAGTTATATTATCTTAATCTCACCGCGTTTTACAATTTAATAACGCGTGAAGTTAGTGTTCTGTGTCTATTGTAGTACAAGTAATAAGTGTAATTTTAATTTAATTAGATACACTTTTTTACTAGTAATTTCTGTTTTGATAGTGTTTGATGCTTTGACAGGGAATCCTAGTGTGAGGTCACACATGATGTTCTGTGATTGTCTGATGTCTGATAGTCTTATATTTATTTGTACCTTTGTTTTTTAATTGTTTCATATATTTCGTTATATTTTAATACAGTAATAACTAAATGTGACTTGCTATTGTTAATACACTTATGATTCTGTATTTTAAGGGAAAATAAACGGAAATATACATGAAGCCAACGGGTTTATTGTTATTAAAAGTACAAAATCGAATGTTGATAATAGAAATAGCTAAATTTAAATGTAACGTGTATTTTACTTGGACACGGGCGTTCTGCGTCAGTTGACCTCCTAGCCGGTCGCAAACGCATAATGTAAGCGACCAGTGGCAATGACCATGCAACGATCGATGTGCATGCATTGCATGCACTCACCGTGTAACTATAGAAATCATACTGGCTACACCTGTTTTAGGAACTTTAGTGTCAAATAGATTACCCTTCCGGCTTTGTTCTATTTATATAAATAATAAAATAATCATGAAAAAAATCGGACGGAGTCTTAATAACAACAAAAGTGTGCCAAATTAGGTCAGTTCTTTGTATGGAAAGCCACATATATTAAAACATTTGGCTCGCATCTGTCCGCAGAGTCGAGAAAAAAAGTTGAATAAAAGAATATGGCTTACGTAGTAAAATGGAGCAGAAACCAAACTTTTTAAAGGTAAATGAACGATACAATTCCATATTTTTTGTTGTTTTTTTTAATGCATATACCAAAAAATCTGAAAATTATTTGTCAAAATAACATAGAGAGCAGATGTCAGTTCGGCGACACATTTCATGTATTGATAACAATCTGTCTGTTTTTTTTATATCCATGACAAGCCCACGAGAATAATATAATAATTGATATGTGGGAGTGCAATGCTTAGGTGGCGACACCACTGGAGTCCAAGTCACAAAAAAAATGGCGTGAAACACAGTACGGTTGTGTTTCACTGAGTGGTTCATATATAAAATTACCCACTGCAACACCCTAAGTTGAGTTTCCCGTCCCATTCTGGAACACCCTTAGGCTCATTGCATATACTTTTGTGGTATAGCTTTCTGCGCTCGTTACTTATCCGGTGAAGCTGTTAAGGCCACTTGCGACAAACAGCGAGAAGTCATTCAAAAAACAAAGCTAAGTGTTTGAGGTTACCGGAGACCCAATATTTGGTCATCTCCTTCTATAGAAAGAAATTAATAATAAATCGATGTTATATCCTGTTCTCTCTCCCTTAATAGTGACCGAGTTCTGGTAAAATATTGTCTGAACAGTTCTCTTTAAGAAGAACATCAACTACTTTATATTTTATTTTATAAATTGGTGTATTTAAGCATTTATAGATAGCCGTAATAATATATGACATGATGACACCTATGACAAGTGTATAAGAATCAGGTAACCTTAAATGTATTTTGCCCAACCCTAATTAGTGCAAACTGTCCAACTTACCCAGTTCGCAGTAGTTGAACTAACAAGTATAACAAATAGTTATATTGTAGATTGTAAACATTTTTTAATCTGATTTAACAGGTATACCAACGCAGATTATCTATTCAAACACTTTAATTACGTACAAATATACTCAAACTTATTAGATGCAAAAAAAATTATCAAATTACGACGTTATCTTTTTCAAACAATTCTTTGGCTAGGTACCACCGAAAACCGATTCCATGTTTTGATATAAAACACTTCCCCTCATGTTCCGTAGCTCCCCCATCCAATTATTGAGGCACTGCCGCTTATAACATACTGTACCTATACGTGAAGGACGAGTTTATGTAATTTCGTACCAATAATATTTCTTAGTAGGTACCTGCAATCTTTTTGCGTGCTCAGCTCAGTCACAGTAATCTGTGTAACATTTTTCACACGCAGTACATTGCACTTTAATGAATTTCATTAATTCATTGTGATCACTTGATCAATTAACAATACTTGCTTGAAGGATAGCTCTAACAATAGGATTAATTTACAATTAAAATGTCAAATAATTACTCGGTTTTTTTATCAATGACATCATTCGAAAAGCACTAGATACATACAAATAGCATGACTGTTGAAAGCATTGCTCTTTTGTTGTTACGATATCAGAGTTATGTGTCACATAAAGTTACTCATAACTCATGAACAAATTCATGAATGTGTACAAGGTAACAAAATTATTTCACATTAAAATGTGTCTTTAACAAATAATCATCTGAAGCAACCTAATCGTAATTTAAATTATTTTTTTTGAATAAAGCAATTCTTTACACTTTAGGATAGATAAAAGGTATTCTTTTTATTTCAAAATAATGAAGATTGTGTTTTGATACATTTTATTTTCTAATATTTTATGTCACTTTTAATAAGGCTACTAGGAGTACGAGTAAAACATTATTTTACGTATCGAAAAGTGTGCGTGCATAAAAACCGACTAGTGGGATCCTTTTTAAATTAGGCCTAATCTCGAAGGTTATCTTGAAGGTCAGTTTTATACTTAACAAGATCTCCTTGAGCTTGCGTTAATAATTACTGTTCGTAGCTAATTGGCATGTCTGACGTTTGTGCCGTTTTATCTTTTGTTTTGTTTGGAGGGACATGAACAACATTCATATTTATTAAATTATAAACACATAATGACTAATAACACTTATATGTATAGATTACGGCCTAATTAGACCTAACAACCCAACATCGCCTGCCTGTGGTATAAATATAATGATTAAAAACAAAGTTTTTAACAACTGCCAATATCAACTGGACCCGAATGTTTATGGACCCCAGCTCCTCAGTAGCAATACAGATTGTGGAGCTCAACCCAGCTCTTCAGTAGCAATACGGATAGTCGAGAGCTTTCTTGACATGGAAATGGATATTATGTCTATAAATATTTTATTTGAAACAACAATTCTAAACTTTTATATTAAAAATAGGAAACCGTCTTCATCGCTGTCCTACATTTATGCAAATCGTATTTGTATTAACTTGTCAAACAGTAAATTAACAATACGGTAATGAGCTATAAGTAAACAAAATAATAATGTACTGCCAGTATCTTGGCAAGTGGAAACTAGTTTTGACATTTGTAAATATAGCCTTGAACTGTTGCAGACATCACTTCATTGTTAAACTAGCACTACTAAATATAAGTTTAAAACACGCGACAGGCCAGTTTAGTCCTTTGTAGTAAAAGAAATTTTGTTAGAAAACTAGTAGGTTTCGAAATCCGTTACAATAAGGTCCAAATACTGGGTCATTGGACAAGATGCAAAAGTAACGGGTCAATCTGAGATTTCCCAACCATCTGGAAGGTAACCCTCGATCGTCTTTTGATATTCGGGTTGTTATTATAATACTTATTATCTAATAGTGAGACGGTTATAAGGACTGTTTTTGTTAGTGCAGTTACTACAAGGATTATTTGTTGCTACTCTTAGTTGAATGTAGCCAGTTTTTTTATAGAATTGTACGTTATTATTCAAAATCACAACGCCTTTGCTCTACATATTTTTATTTAATTAAATGCATAAAACAATATTATGTTCCTACCGATTTAATTACGTTCGTTGTGTATTAAATATGAAAAATATCAACAGGTTCCGACAGATAGACCTATAGGAAAACTAATCATCGTCTGTCAACTTTTTCTACAAGTAGATACTAAATATAAGTCTTGTGACCTCAACGTAACTTTGCACTTCCATTTGTTGTTTATAACATTTAATTAAGGTCATAATTGCATTACGGGTTTTGGTCCTACTCTGTTCAATTAGTCAGAGCTGAGCCCTCTTAGTGAAGTCAACAAACGTTTATTGGAAGGGCCCAGAGTGATGACACAAATATTCGTATTATATGTAAACATAGGTGGAGTCCGTTGATCTTGTGGATTCGTAGTCAGAAACCTGGTTACGTAATTGAGGTTAGTGAAATCGGATTTGATTTCATTTGGACAACATTGGCGATGAAGTACTAGTGGTTTGTGCCTATTAGCTTAAAACTTTACTAACCAATAAAGGTACTTATTAAATATGAAATATGAATGAATTCTTAATATTGTTTCGTTAATTTTATTAGTGTGTGTTGGTAACGCATTGCTGTTATCTCATGTACTGCCATTATTCAAGGGCAGTGGTAATACTTTCCATTCTATGTGTCGTAGGAATGGAGCTGATTTTATAAAATGTAAAATGTTAATTATAAAGTTAACGACTACATTTGCCTATTCTATCAAAATGGGTTATTCTATGTTATCTTTTTCTATCAAAATTAAGGCTAATTAAATACCTGCTTCAATTGTTTTTGCTCATTAGTATGATTGGCGTTAAGGGCGCACTCAGTGTGCCAAGAATCACGTACCATGAATATATGTGTAAATTATACACAATGTTACAAATGACTCAAATTCTGTAATCTGTTTACTAAGTATCGATGTGCTTTAACGTTGAATCTATTGTAACATATCCTTTTGATATTTTTTGTGCTCATAATTGCATATATATATATTAAATACAAATAGTTATTGCACCGTTTACAGGCGTCAATAATGCACCATTAACATAGCCCAGTAGAGTCAACTGTTTTTTTGATTTGATTAAGTTGTTCTTGGCTTAGGATGTGTCACGAATATTTTTCTTCAAAAATATGAATATGTGTTCATTATTTATCACCTGTTGAATACCTACTTCAGCGAGCATCAAAAATCATCATCAGCTTATTAAACGTCCCCACCGTGGCGCACCAGCTACCCGTAAAATTTGTTTAGTCCGTTGTCGTCTACGCGAGCCTACTGCGGATTGGCCGACTTTACACACAACCTTTGAACCTTTTCTCATGCGCAGGTTTCCTCACAATGTTTTCTTTGTAATGCACAATATAAGAGCGTCGAATAACGAACATGTAATTTCGAAAATACGATAACACACCCATTAATGAGCCACTGACGAAATATCATCGTAAATATGAGTTTGCACTAAAAATACGCAATATTTATCAATCAAATTTGATTTCGATGTATAGCTTATTAATGACAAAATAAGTAAGAGCCCTAAACCATCCTTTGCGCTCGTATACAACCAGATGTATGCCCTGCGCTTGGTCACTAATACGGCAATACGGAACCTTGTGCGTCTTTTCAACATACTTATTTGGCCTATCGACCGTTCTAGGATTGGTCCTAGGGCTAGGCCAATATGTTTAGCAATAAACAACTTGAATCGACAGGTAGACTGTTCCGCTGCTTCGCTTGCGTAGTTTGTGAAGTTAACAGAAGGTAAAACTCTAAACTGTACTGCATAAAAAGGTACATTAGAATACAAATTTGTCACTTAATAGCTTGTCCTGATTACATACTAAACGTCACAATTATGGAAATCGGAAATGATCGTAGCCCTTAGACAAGGGCTAGTTTTTTTTACGAGTAAATAATATAGTTATAACATGATATATTTATTAAATTTTGCGAATAATTTTTGGGTATTAAATATTTTACCTTAGATGATTTTTAGGTTTTTCTTATATGCATTTTCATACTATTCAGACCTGCGTAAGGTCTATTTAAAAGCAGAATTAAATTGGTTGAACTTATAATAGTGAGACAAAACATATTTACACATTTAAAATATTGTTGCACCAAGGAAGTACCTGTACACTAATTGAAAGAATTAATTTCACTAAATGGCATTATTTCCAAATGTCATTACTGCCGTAATAATGACATTGATGTAAATATTTGTATGTTTGGTAATAACAGCAATTACCAAAACTTATTTAACCATCAGTTTTATGTTTAGAACCAGAACGGCAAATTACGTGGTTAGAGTAAGACACGCGACCTGTCACTATTTAGACAGAAATCCTTGGAATTAATTACTTAAATGAGGTTTTAATAAAAACGTGAATCTATTGATAGAAAATTGTGTATTGTTCTTTAATAATGCACTACTGTTCATGTTATTCGATCTTGAAACTAAATGACATTTACGCATAATTGGTAAACAATGGTTCTTTAATATAATTTAGGATTATATTAGTGGTTCTTACGGGAATATTTTTTTATAGAGTTAGCAATTTTATTTTGTTCTCATTTCCGCGGGACTACTTAGATCGGCATCGGCCCGCGTGGAAATCATTAGGGGAGGCCTTCATTCAACAGTGGACATTAGGCTGTAATGATGATGATGGTGACTTACTAACCTTTAGATTAACAGCTCATTACAGTCCACTGTTGCAATTAAATCCCATTCACCATTATTAAAAGTTTTGCCAGCATTTTTTATCATTGTCTTATAAAGGAACGATGGAATGTGAGCGATGCACCCATTTTTCGCTGATGGTTTGTTCTCTAAGATACCTTTTATAGCACCCCGGGAAGAGATGGATTGTACCTAGGTTCAGAGTAGAGAGCTCGCCACCATGAAAACCATCTACAGCCAACACCAAAAAGTTCATCCGAAAAAAATACATGGTGACAATTGTATCCTAACTGCCATCATTACACGGCCCAAAATAATTTATTTTTAGTGAATTTTCTCACTTTATTTACACAATGACTATAAATTTATTTTTGTGGATGTGTAGGCACCATATTAATAAAATATAATACTGCAGATTTTATTAGCACAGTAAAATTTAGGTGGTAGTCAAACAGTGTCTTTAGCAATTAGTTGCAACGTACACTTTCGACATCACTGCTTCGTCTAGCTAGTTTTAATAAATAATAAATCTTTCACAAAGGTTATTAGTATTTCAAATGCTAGATGTATTTTACAGTTATTTTAATTGAATTGACTTCCAAGTTGACATTCCAAGCGCGTCTTGATGCTCTTTAGAATAGTGCATTGGTTTTTGCCAGATATGGTGTAACTTGTGTGTGGCATTCCTTACATATTTTAGACTTTGTCTAGTATCTATTTTATCTAGTGCTTACAGTTGAAAACCCAGCATGGAATTGTGTATCCCCTTAACTGATAAGAAAATAGACGCAACAGAAAATCAATTGACAGATGCCTAGTCCCAGCTTTCAACGCTTGATATGCAAAAGCTTCGCGAATATTTAAAATTAAAAATGTCTATTATTGTCAACAGATCACTGACAGTCCTTGCCACATATCTTTGTTATTACTTGAGAGTTCCCACTAAAGTAGTAGTTAGATTAACTTTGACATCATTGTGCTCTTTCACAATGCATTTAATTTTTTTAATAGGTATGGTAAACTTCCTACGCAATTAAGAAATTACAAAAGAATTTTAATCATAAGGTATGTTCATCGCATTCTAAGCTTGCTGGTTAGGGTAGTGATGAGTAGTTATCACTCATCAATTTTCAAAAGAAAAACGGATAAGTTGCTTTAAATACCTCTTGCAAACAGTGGATAATTAAATCCTGCTTCCTCTTGATTAGTTCTCTTAAATTCTTACAAATTAGATGTCAATAGAGCATACACAATCTCATCTTTACTTAAAGCGAACAGTTTTATTTCACTATACTTGCAAAAAATAGATAACATGTATATGGAATAGAAACTAATTATATGGAATTATTCGAATAAATACTGAAACATGAAAAGCGAACTTTAAAGGATTAACTCTGAAAAATATCGTTTTGTGTGTCGGCACTACTAGGTAAAAATAAATATTAAGTAATTAAATAAATACAGAATCTAGGCCACTAGCACTTTATCATAATTTATTACATACCCTGTAGTTCATGAAGCAAGATCCCCGACCTCAAGACCTAACGTTAAATAAGTAATTATTTGCTAAATATTTGTGTCGATATTAATTTAACAGTTTACAGTGGCTAATTATGGCAATGAGTAGAGTTGTATTATAATATCTACTATTACTGAGCAAGGCAATGCTTAATTACTTGTAATTATTTATTTGGAGCAACTTTTTTATTATTTTAATTTTATTTTTGAAACTAGTAATCAGCCAAATCATTGTAGAATTTTTATTTATGATATCTAGTTATTTTGCTTTGGTGACAAACAAATTTGCATTAAGTGAAGATGTTGCTTAGCCCAGTACCTATGCCGATATACGAGTAGCTATGGTCTAGTGAAACCGGGTCCGTCATTCGAGTTCAGTGTCGCCACTTTCCTATAGTATTGGTACTTGTTAAGTGCAACGTTAAACAATATTATAGCCACGTTGAGCTATTTCAAAAACGATTTATATTATTATATTACTTTTGTGTATTCTTATAATTTAATAAGATTATTTTTCAGAAATACAATTGCATGATAATTGAGTACCTAATATAGAATTTGATTAGAATTGATTTTGTGTATTATATCTGTCTAGTTATGGCAGGTTAGGCATGTTACTATCACGATTTTATTGTAACAAAATGTAATGAATCGAATAAGGTCATCATCTCTTTAACTTTACTCGTACGTTATTCTGCTTGTGTTAATTATTAGTGGATTGCAGTCTACTTTTATGTTATATCCGTTTCACCAATGAGTATAAATAGGCCATTTCGTTCGAAATACCTAGTAGTATTTGTAAAGATTTTTGGACCTACGATGTAGTTGAACCACAGTATTAATAATTACAGATTTCTCTCATCACTATTTATTCTGTGAGTTGATCTGATGTAGTTGAGTAGTAGAACCTGGTTCATTAGATAGTATCGACCGATCGTAAGCCGAGAGTGCAGCTGTAATTTCGTTTGCAGTAACCTTCCGTCTTGCATCGTCGTTTCCGCGCCGTCTTTTGCGAGTTCAATGCCTTTGCCGGAGGTGTGAACGACCCCATTCATAAACATTTTCACTGACATAATTCTGTCGTTGTTTTTATTATCCTTAATTATAACGTTATAGTACCGCATGTTTGGGTGGTTTTGCTATCTGATCACTTTATATCGAGATACCTGTAAGATCGTGTCATAGGTCATCTCCGTAGGTACCATAAGAACTTGCATCGTTTTCTATAATAGTAATGGTATTAAGTATTTAAATTTAAGGTTGAAATGTGAATCGCGCAGTGTAATTAACTAGATATCTCATTAAACACTTTTGTTCTTTTTTTAATTCTTACTCGAACTTGGAACTCTATTGTGAGTGGTTTAAATAAAGCACAGAAATAGTAGCTTCTTACCAACAAGAAATTAGGCAGTTGCTTACCAATAGAAATTTACCAATCTCTTAAAAAATTATGCATGGGCTATGAAAATAAAAGATGTGACACTAAAATGCTGAAGCCAAACTTGATTATTATTGATTATTGATTCAGACAATTTAATTATCTGTACTCCTTTGCACCACACTGACTTTCTGTCTAAATCCTTAACGATTCAGGGCACTCGGCTTTGGAATGAACTACCTTTAGAGGTTAAATTGTCTCCTTCTAAGTTTTCTTTTAAGAAAAAAGTTAAACTTATTTCTAGAAGGTTTTTTACTGCTTTCTATTATACTGCTTTATATATATATATATATATATATATTATATATATATATATATATATTATATGAATAATTGTGTATTGTCTATTTAGGTATATGTAGCCTAGGAATTATGTATTTATTTATCACAGATGTTTCTTAATTGTATGTATTTTTTTTAAATAAATTATTTTGGTCCTTTCTTTTAAACCGCACCATTTATATTTCTTTCTGCATGACCTTAGGTTAACTGGTAGAGAATGCCATTCGGCATTAAGTTCGCCTTTGTACTGTACTTTGTATTTTATGTGCAATAAAGATTTTAAATAAATAAATAAATAAATTATTTATTAAGTCATGTAGGATACATATATAAATAAATTATTGTTAATTATCTATTCAAAAGTTCAAGGAAGCAAGAACAGTGTTACTTTGTACTATGAAAAAAACTACCGCTTACTTTTCTGGTACAAACAACTTCGGCAAAAAATTGATATGTCTCATAAAAAATGGGATATAGAAGGTCAACCAACCATTATTGTTAAGCTATATTTCTATGAACTTCTTACTAAAATAGCACCGACTTAACAAGTATATTTGCATTTATTATATAACTACTTCTTACAAAGTCGGGCATAATTGTATTGTATTAGAGCAAAATTCTCCTCTAATGATCATGCTTGTATAATATACGCATTATTTTCTTTCTGGCAGCTATTTTTATACTTTCTTAATAGAAAAGAAAGTAGTTTGTGGACAAATTTCAAAATCAACCTAATAAAAATAAACAACCGAAATATTCATGCAGGTGTAGAAGATGGCTAGAACACAATGAAAACGAATCCGTTTTATTATAATTTATATTTTTGTATGAAAGACGTATTGTTTTCATTCCAATATCTTGACTTGACTGTGTTTCTTTCGATGAGCACTGTTGTTAAGGAGTTACCTTTCTCTACATTATGGACACCATTAACTTGTATATCATTCAATTAAAACAACTTGCGTTCAATAATCGTAAAAAAAGCCTCTCGTTTGTAATTGTATCTGACAAAAAATCTTATATTGTGTCTCTATCGTAACATCGGTTTTGTAGAAACCTTTTAATGTTCGAATCTCCCATTTATTCAAAGTTATAGACCTCACAATCAAGCTGTCTTCTTGCGTATAAATTGGATTGCAAAAAAGGCATGGGCTGCCGGTTAAATCCAGTTTTACTACCAACTAGAGGTCGAGTTGTAATATTAGTTCCGAACGCTAGTATCTGAAGGTGCGTTCGCGCATGTCGGACGATCAAGCACATTGGTTTGCTTTCACAAGTGCAGCATTCGAGAATAATCTATGGAAGCTGGAAGTGGAACTAGGCTATTTAAAGTTCGACACGTACTAACACAGAAATGAGTTTGTTGGTTATCGCAACATTTGTAACTCACACAAAAATCTAGTTTCTTACTAGTCAGGTTTAACTTTGTTGAAATGAATTGATCAATTTGTTTTAAAAAAAACTTTTGTATGATACCATTATTGAGCTGTTCTTTGTGAATAATTCTTTTCTCTATTAAATAATGTGAAATATTGTTAAAAGTTGCGAATAATTTTAGAATTTTGGTCAGAAGTCTTATTTTTAATGAGCCGAAATTTGACTCCTAGAGAAAACGCTGCGGTAAAAGATAATGAGAAATAAAAATAATTAGATGTAATTGCTCTGGAATATAATCATTTTAATTGGAATAATTTCATTGCGCTTTTGTTTTAAATTAATAATACGTATAATTATGAAAATATTTTTATAACAATTGTATTAAATAAGTGGATTTTGTAGCCATTTCTGATCGCGGATAGTTTTTTTTTAAGTTTTCAAAACTACGAGTATTCTAATTTAGTGTCATATAAAATAGCAAAGTCTTAGTTGAATGTAACATTCGATCTTGTACCGGAGAAAGCTGTGGGACTAAACTAGCTCATAGAGAGCCAAGATTTTAATCTTGTTTGAAAGTACGGGAAAATTATGTTCTTAAAGTAACAAAGCCATAACTATGAAATAATAAATTCTTCATTCCTATCTCCGTTGCGAAATTTTGCAACGAATATTATTCTTAAACTGATTTTATTGTCTCCTCTCTTCTTCAACCTATCGCAGTCCTTTGCTGGACATATTCTCCCCCATTATGCGCCAGATAACCGAGATCTAAAGTTACCGACATAGCCCATCGGATCAGCAAGTTGAAGTGGCAGTGGGCTGGTCACGTATGTCGCAGAACCCGATGGAGCAGACGAGTTCTGGAGTGGAGACCGCGACTTGGCAAGCGCAACGTAGGGTGCCCTCTGGCCCGATGGACTGTCAACTTGCTAAAGGTCGCTGGTGGAGGCTTGGTGAGCCGGATATCTGGCGCAAAATAGGGGAGACATAATTATGTCCAGCAGTGGACTGCGATAGGTTAAAGTCAACCCTTTAGTATCTTTATCTTAATAGAATATAACTAGTAATAAATACATAGAATTCCACGATATAACGTCGAAAATATGCGAACACGAAAATAACTGAACTGCTAGTAAGTGAAACCAGCGCTCATAAACATATTATGCAAAAGCTGAGGTCCCTGAAATGAGTTACAGGTATATTATATTGTGGTTGATATAAATATATCGCTTATGAGATTTAAAAGTTGCGGTTGAAAGGTTACGCGGTAGACAAATCCTATGTAAGTTCCATCAAAATGCTACAGTAGCTTTAAATAATACTTATTGTTTTTTATATATTTTGACTTCATATAAGGTGACAATAATGCATTTTAGACATAATGGTTTATGTCTCAAATTGTTCATTCTTATCTTTAGTAAAACCAAGTTATGTGTTTAACTGGATGATACTTTTTAATGTTATAAGTGTACAGGACGGTCTGGTGGTTCACCTGATGGTAAGTAATACGCGGCATTAAAGGAGTCCAACAACTGATAGCCAGTTATTATTCTCCATCAATGCTGCACTGCGTCCGTCACCAAAGACAATAGATGTTAGGTCTCCTATACCCGGTAATTTCACTAGCTACAGTGCCCTCATCCCGAAACACAAAAGTGCATAACTCTCCTGTTTCACGGGGATGATATCTGGCACTGCGGTGGTACCTACCTAGACGACTCAATATCGAGTCTACCACCTAGTCTAGTACCTATTTTATGATAATAACGTAATTTTATTAAGTTCTTTTAAGGTTAGTAAAACCGTTTTTTAAAGATTGCAAATTGCTGGATTAACACGAATAATGTCTTTGTAATTAGACTACCTACATGACTTTATTGGCAATATCCGCATCACTTTCCTCAAAACCTTAAGAAAGAAAGAAAGAATTATTAAACTATAAAATTACAAACACACAAGACTATAAGGAAAAGACAAAATGATACGGTCAAAAGGTCCCGCCTCAGCATAAGCATCGCCAAGCGCTGCAACAACTAATTAATATGAAATAAAAATTAAACGGTCTGTTCTGGTGTTTAATGTTTGCCCTTTATACGTCACTCCAAATGAAGTAAGTTCGCCAAAGCTCAATCTCAGTTCATCGTTCCACCTTGAACTCGAATTTACGCGGATGTGACTTGCGAATCTGATGAGTGGAAAGGAAAAATAATTGATATTGTTCATATGGTTCTTCTTGGATTGAAAACATAAAGTTACATACTCACATATAATTAAAGGGAAATGTAGTCGTGCCGAAGAAGTGAAGATAAATAGGTTCTTTATGACGTACCAAAAATGTCAAGGTGAGATTTTATTGATTGCGGTTTCCTTCTTTTAAAATTGAGATTTATCATTTTATTGCAAAGCGTAAAATATCACAAACTTATGTCTGTATCAATTAGCATCCATGAAACTTACTTTACTGCATGTGGATATTATTACGAAAAAATTGAGTTATGTGGATCTTTACACCTTCTTCTATGTTTGCAGTACTGAGATGTTTACTTATATTTTGCTTCACTCAAAAGCTGTTATAGGAATACCAACTCCTACATCTTTTTCACTTCGTAAGATTTGCTTGACTGATTTCTAACTCTTTTACATACTGTTTTTATTTACCAATATCAACTACAATGTGATACCTACTCGGAATCACTGCTATATAATTTTCTATATTACATTTTTACTTGTATATAAGTAACTTACAACGAAGCATAAAATTTTAATTTCATATTCTTTTGTTTCAGCTAAATCATCATGGATTTGGAGTTCCGTAACTTAAAGTACACTGTTTCAAATCCGATATCTAAAGGTGAGTGACAAAAACTATACTTAAGTCATGTATTATTATTTTTTTAAATGGATGATTATTATCATTTTGAAATACAAATGTCTGCCGGCTTAGGGTAGGTATGAAGGAGGGTATTGGACCATCACATACACAAAGCAATTTTGCATCGGATTTATTTGCTTATGATATTTTTTATGTCACCATACGCAAATAAAATGGTACAAACGTCAGCGAAACGATGGCGACGTTAGGAAAGTACTTTATTCAGATAATGAGGCTTAAAACACACTGTTCTTATGGCACACCATATCACAGTGACCTCTCATTGGATATTAAGGTTCTGATAACAACAGTCTCATACTTAGTTTTTGTAATCCGTGTATCCGTGTATTTGTGTTAAAAAGTTCCCGTCAACTGGACGTAAACTCTCGCACTCCCGGATATAAAGCATTAATTCTAATACTATCCCGCTATAGTTTATAAGGATATCTTTTATGATGAATAATGTCAAAGCTTACGCGTTATGATTCTTGAGATACAATTTCCAATACCCCCATTTTAATGATTGAAAGAGTAGTATTGGATTAAAGATGTCAATTTTAAGAAACAGATTATGAGTATGAAAGCTAAATTGAATCTCATGTTGCCTTAACCTATCTGCTGAATACTTAAATACGAGTAGGAATAAATTGGTTTATTACACAGCTTACATTTTGTTATTCATGATAGTTTCTGTGTACAATAATAGGAAGCAAGTTTAAGATAATTACATACATTTAGGTGAAGCCAGTCCATAATCATCATGTATGTTCCGTCATGATTATTGGGCTATGATGAATTTTCCTTACATTGTATTAATAAGAAATTAAGGTTTCGTAATAAGCTGTTTATATTTTGATGAAGGACGTACAAAACAAAATAACTAAAATCTAAATTGTAAATGTAATAGAATCTGTATGATTATTATTTGACATTATTTAATTTATTATTTTCATTTAGATTGTATGTAATTTTTCAATTTGTGATCCATGTTGAATGAAAATAAATTTATTATTATATTATTAATAATAAAATCTAAATGGTCTGAAGAATTGAAAGATCTATAGATATTTATAATGCACATTGAGTGCTGCTATTTATTATTATTATTTTGTGATTTTGAAAAAGCTAAGGAAATAACGTAAAGATCAAAGTATGTTTTTTGTCACTTTATCTTGATATTTAAATTCATTTTTTTACTTCGTCTATTTGTTTATAGTAAGTTTTTAAACAATTCTATATAAGGAGAGTTACCGCCATCTCTTAAAACAGTATAACTAGGTTGATCCGTCAGCATGTTTGCAGTAAAACAGGCGAAGAAATATTATTGTTTCCGAATTGTTATTTTAAGAAATGGCGCCAATCCTCAATGTATCTCGTTCAGGTGGCTCATTGATGTGGACGATTGACTTTAGAAGGGTGCATGTTCAAATCCCGCCACGTACATTTTTATAAGTACAAAAACTTATATACACAGAATGACAATAGCCAATATATCAATAATGGTATTTTCATTAATTGCTTTTTTAAACAACAAATCACTTCAAAACAGCTACTTGGTGATAGGTAATTGAATAGACAACATACTATAGATTGGCACACATAACTTGCATAGTATAACAACTTGAAACTTATATTTTTTTTAGTACTCAAAAAACTACATAACTACAAAATTATGTTATGAATTTTTCTAGCACTTTCTACGCGTTTCGTAGTCGGTAATAAACAGAAGTTTTCTGCCATTGTTATGGGTTCTAACGACACTTTTTGTGAAAGCGGTTGCGCATAATTTCCATACTAACAATTGCCGGTGAACACTTTAGGCAATTGTGGTTATTTGTTAACCGCAGGTATGTTTCTGTGAGCTCGTCAATTAATCCAGTTCGATTGCCAACTGAAATGAGTAATTATTATTTTATCTTTAATTTTATTTGAATAATCTGTGTACATAAAATAATAATGAAGAAAATAGTGAAGTGCCTTTCACGCAAAAACTACGAGAGAATATTGTTAACACTTTAGTGCACAATTGTTCACAATACTATAAATGTATTCTCTATAGGCTAGGTAATTTTTTAAAGCTTTCGGCACCAGCATTGCTTAATTCGCAGCGCTCTTTAAGCAAAATTCAGGAGTAACAGTTTTAACGCTAAAAATACGCTTAAAATACTTTAACGTTACTTTTTCACAAACATGCCGGTTATCGTTTACCTGATTTGTTATTTGTATCTCAACAATATGTATCTTTAAAAGGTGATATTCAAATTAGGATAACGTGCATTTTAAGGCCATTGATCCACAGATTTCTCAATACAAAAGATGGGGCAAGCCGCGTTTAAAGTGCGACAGATGTAAGCTCAACGAGCATACACTGGCTGCCAGATTACACTCTGTGAGACGAGTCAAACGCACGAATATTAGAAGAAATTACCGTTATTTTTCCAAAATGCCATCCTGTGCAATTATAACATGCCATCATCGCAATGAATCAGTAAATTTACCAAGAAATATAATATCTTTTCACAGGCAAGAACCGAAAAGAAATTGCGACACTGGGACTGCCTATAAACTTGGCGGCTTGTCCAGTCTAATTGTATATTCGGATGTCTGTGCATTGATCTATCGGTCAAATGCTTGCACTTAATTAAATTACAAAATTACTGTTATTATAGTTATACAAACGTGACGGTCATAGAGTTGAAACAGCGAGTCAACAACTTTAGCTGACGTAAGTAATAAAAAAATGCAAAATATCACATGAGTGTCTATTACCACTCGGTTTTGGTTTACCGAAATGTTGACTTAACCTTAGATGTGCTAATGTTGACGACTTTAAATAATTCCCGCAAATATTGCCTAAGTAGAGCTGCTTACAAAAATATTTCTAAACCACCCAAATTTCACTTGTACATTTATTTTGTATCATGAGTTAGTTTTATAACTGGATATTGCCTGGTTATTAAGAGCCTCACATAATATCCTTATTTTGGGAAAATGTGGAGTCTTGATTGAATCATTTGTTTTTATGAATTACAGACCTTTAACATATAAACTAAAATAAAATCAATCTTTCTATTTTGCGATGGATATCCTGATATTTTTTTTATTACTTTGCACCAGACAGATGACAATAATCAGCGGTTTTTGAATAATGACAAAATAGCTAACAACGTAAAAATAATCGAAGATATTGCGTGTATTAAGTTCCAAACATAATAACATTCGAATGACGTCCAGTGCTTAACAAAGCCTCCCTGAGTAAGTTAAGTAACTGATCAAAGAGGGGTTCAGGAACTATTTTTTCCTATGAATTGTTGCTGATACTATAGTAGATAGAAGCGGTGAGTGCAGATGGCGATCAGCTCAAAAAGTTTCGCACCGTAACTCACCTGGAATATAGGACCTTTTGTATGTTTTTTACTCAAAATATTAAAAATAAATGTACAAGCTTCAATTTCACGTGCACATAATTATGTAAATTTTACGTGTTATAGAAAGAATAAATGCAATATAATTTAAAAGTTTGGTAATATTATTGATCAACTTTGAAATTAGTATCTAATTTGCATCAATCAATCATAACTTTTATTGATAGTTTTATGTTAAATACTTATTCTTATTTCTCAATTACTATATTTATCAAGTCTGTTTATGTTGTAATGCTAAAATGTTATTTGTGCACATACCTTTTCGTAATGCTGAAATATGCACCTTTGGATCCTGCTTTTCACACATCACTACTTGATTCGAAATTAATATGTATGGTGTAGTTTAAAAGGCGTGTACTACAACAGTATTGTACAAATAGATAAAGAACTCGTAAATGCAACACAACAAAAACCAAACAAAAGCCATTGGCCTTGATTACAACATGGCTTACAAGCTGAGACGATTTACTAAAAGCAAGTGATGAAAGTTCACTCTAATAGAACTCAATGCCATTTCTTTATCAGTGCCAGGTTCTACTATTCATATTAACAAGTTGTCTAATAATTCAGAGTAGCAGTATTTCATAGTTATCGGTATGTAATTATTTATTAAATATACATACCTACATAAGAGTCTGTGATTTCGGAATAGACAGATGATTTTTGCGCAATTATTGTGTAGTTCGCTGTTATGATTTTTCTGTCAAATAATTTGATTTATTTGGTTGGATAAATTTTGGTTCAAAATGTCTTTGTACTCGTAAAAGGTGCCGTGAAGTGTGTTACGGAACATGTGCAAATCCATTTAAATATAAAAAAATGTAGGTAGGCGAACGAGCAGATGTTAACTGATACCGCTACTTATATACACTCACAACTCTGAAGAAGCATCGAGTGTGTTACCAACCTTAAAAAAAGAGAGCGTAATGGTAAAATAGGCAAGGGAAAGGGGAATTTGCTCCTCTGGTAACCTCACTCGGTGGAACAACTTTTTACATGCCGGTGTTCCACGTGGTCATGGTGTCATGGCTCCGGTGGTTGAGCACATTCGTGAATGGTTGATTGACTTTTAATATTATTTGAACAGTTTATGCCCAATAATGCCCTAATGTTAACTATAAATATTATTAAAAAATTATGTAATAAATAATTAAATTCATTTTTGTCATACGTACGACATTTTAACGTAATATTAGTGATTTGGAATGACACTGAAATCCATAATTTAAATTATAGTCGACATAGAAATTTGCACATGTTGCTATAGTCTCTCTTTTGTTGACTGAGACTGTAGCGGAAACGTCTTGGCTTAATGTCACCACTCTCGCGTCATTCTTGAAGTTGTTACAAGAAACCAGTAACTTTATAAACCATACAATATTGTCAAACATCGGGCATTATCTCAGTGAACAGTGTAGTTTTTCCCTATTTGCCCGGCATTCTCTGCAAGCAGTTACGCGCTGTGGTGAGTGGTCGTGACCACAAAACCCATGAACGGTGACCTGAATAGTTTCTGTTATCACGTTTCTTGTCACTTAGTTGGGCTTGTTCATTGTTGCTAGATTTCGTAGATTGAAAAATCATTACTTTATTGTGTGTACTTAATGTAATAGCTCAGCTTAGAAAAACGGTATTTTTATCTTTCTATTCATTGGAAATATGTGTTTAAAATTGGCTTTCATATATGATTCAAACATGTGAAAATATTTTTTTAGCTTTAAACATTGTAAAGATAAAGACTATTTTTATTAAAAAACGCAATGTCAATAATGGTAATAAATTAGCTTTGTACCGTTGTATGTACCTTTCTTTTCTATTAAAAGAGGAATTAATATAAACTTCATGAAATGTCGTTGTTTAAAAAGCAGACATGAAACTGCTTATTAACTGTTTCTTACAACTAATAATGACAAGTGAATGTTATCTTTGAACAAAATCTTGCTAGCATGTTTTTGCACTACATAAAGCCGCTATGCGGATTTATTTTTTTAAACATATATTATTCGTGGGTACATAATTGGTATGTTTAATTTCAGTTGTTAACAAACACTGTAATATAAGATTATTTATAGCAATCACCGGTTTACTGTTTACTAGTGTTAATGGCCCAGAATAAGAGGAAACTAACGGTTCCTCCAAAGTATGTAGTACCAACGTAAGAATCTGACAAGAACAAGTGCATTTAAGAAAAAATATACTTATTTCGTCGGTGTCTCATTGGTGTGGACTGTTGCCTTCCTATCTGGAGGGTGCAGGTTCAAATCTCGCCACGTACCAAAGTATTTAAGAATTTTCGAAATTATATGTACGTTATCCGACGCTCTTACGGTGAAGGAAAACATCGTCAGGAAACCTTCGCGCGCATGCCTACTATGAGATTCAATGGTTGTGCGTGAAGTCGGCCAAGCCGCATTGGGCCCGCGTGGACGACCAAGGCAGATACACCCTTTACGGGTAGGCTCGTGCCCATGGTAACGGTCCAACCTCCTCATAGCTATGCTAAAAATGTTGGCACTTGTTAATATACGCGTATCAATTAAGTTAAAAACTAACTATATGAAATGAAAAAGTAATTGTTATTGCCTGATAACAATTACTTTTTTCATGATTATCACAGGCGATGATGAATGTTGTTATAAATAATGTAATAACATTATAATTATATCAGACTTTCAACACATTATACTCAGTTTTTGTGTAAATGTCCTCGATAACGATGAGGATGACATAATATTAATTTAATCAAACTGAACAAGACATTAACTTGTATGAGCTTTATCAGCGTGGTGCTCTTTATTTGTAAGTTTATCTTTTTATGAACACCTTAACTTTAATTTGAAAGCTTAACCAAGGGCTGTATTCCAGGCTAAGGTTGCGATTATTGAAATTACTGAATATTGTACACATTTTACGTCACATATCAGCAACTCTGTTGTCTCTTTGGTGATGCGAGTATCTAATAGGTGACAGCTTGTGGGATGCCTAATTGATTGTTAATTTTTGATATAAGGTATTGCGATGTGAATAAATCGACGATAAATAATAAGACCGTAATCGGAATAAACTGTCCACACTGACTGATATGACAGCAAATTAATAAATTTTCATCGCCTACACTTTCCGCAGCTCAGGTGTCGTAAGAGGCGAATTATACAAAGTTATTTCAGCTATATAAGATCCAAAGCAAGTTTAATAATTTAGATTAAAAGAAATATAAAGCGTTTGAAAGAATCAACAATAACTTATTACTTTAGCTAATTGACAAACTAAAGTAGGCAATTACTTATGCACTTTGCATGAGATGCTATTGCGCGGGTGAGTACATGAGAGCACTCATTATTCAGAATTTTATTTATTTAATAGGAGCTATTCAATTGTTTCGAAGAGTATCAACGTGAAGTAAATAATTATTGTCATTGTAAATTGAATTTGCATAGTACTGGCAATAATTGTTACTTGTACCTCAAACAGTTCAACAATAGAAATAAAATGTACTTGTACGGTAATTATTAGTCAGAATATTATGAATAATATAAACAGGGATGATATCAGTTATCTTTTTGTAGCAAGGCCAATGGACTTTGATTTTTGCAACTGCAGTCCACAGACATCGTATTGGTCATTTGCTGTTAATGTCTGCATCAGATATGTAACACCACCGGAAATCTGATTCTATACTATGAAAACTAAGTCGCTGTTTTATTACGATACACAACAAATAATGAAAACAACTGAGCATACAAACTGAAAATACAATGATTAAAGTGCTACATAACACAACTGTTTTAGACGTAACTTTTACCTACATGATCGTGATTTGATCATTAAAAATGAAAATATTTCAGATCTACGAAGGAGCCATTGAAGTTTAATATATTTACGTAGTGTAAGCTAGTAATTGACGTCAGAGATTTGGAACCTATAATTTGGTGTTAAATGAGAGACGCATTTATTATACAGTCATTAAATAACGTTTGTCAAATCATACTTATGCATTACCTTTTTAAATACAGGTTTTATTTTTGAGGTTATAACTAAAAGCTTCTATTTAAGATTATGTTTAAGTCAGTTCAAACAGTAAATTATTCTTCTGACAGTGACACACTAACCTTTAATTAGCTAATAAATACATTGGCTGTGTGATATTGAATTATGAGATTTACGATCGTGATTGTCATATGCATTCTAAGCGTATCAGAGCATATTATACCGCAGGTTATTTATCTGCATGAACTTGCACTCTGGTCAATAAAGCGACTTGAACTATGCTTGTTTGGTAGTTTTCATAACGTTGGTAAATAAATACCTTATCAAAATTATTTTCGTAACGTATATACCAAGAACACGAATATAGCAAAATAATAACTTGTGATGTAAGAAGGTAACTGTAATACATTTATTTGTGTATGGTTTATCTAAGATGATTTAAACAGATATTGGATCTTATTTTTTTTAAATAAAAGTCTTTTCTTTGCTGCTCTGTTCAATGTTTTGTTAAGAGCGGACACAAAAAAATTTGGAATCATAATTTATTATTTAGAATGGCGGATTTTTGTTCAGATGTGATTTAACATTGTTAATAAGGAGAACTGAAACTATTTACAATTTGAAAAGAATTTAAGTAAATCTTATATTACCATAAGATTCCTTAGCTTGTTAAATTTCGTGCATCCATTTAAAATTTCTGACAAGTTTCGCATAGTATTTATGCCAATAAGATGCATTAGCTTTGATGCATTATTAATGTGAGCAGATGAAACAAATATAACTTTCCTAATAACTTTATTACTAAACCTAGACTGATAAACTATCCAGTTTGAATGTGCAACAAGGTTTATGTAAGATGTTTCGTCGCAAGTAAGATCTGGGTGATAAGTAATTTGATGACCTCGAAAGCATTGCACTATGGTAATATGTACGATAAAAAACGTATTGCAAGATATATTTTGGAGTGCAATTATCGGGGGCTTTCGTAATAAATATTAAAAAAAAAACAATGCGTTTTCGTGTAGTGGCGTGAAGTGGCGTCTATCTAGAGCGTTTTTTAATGCTACAATGTGTATAGGACGCCGTTCTGACCTCCCTGATGATGCGTTCACATGATGGTAAGTGATACGTCTGCCTACGTCAAAGTGACATTGAAGGAGACCAACAACTGATTGACTGTTTAACAACAGTCTATCAGTTGTTGGTCTCCTTCAATGCCTCACCGTCACCTGAGACAACAGATGTCAGGTCTCTTAAACCCGGCAACATTACTAGCTACAGTCCTCCCCTTTTTCCGAAACAGGAAGTCATACACTTCTTCTCACGGACGATATCATTACTGCGGGGTACGTACTAGTCGATTCAGTTCTGACTACTACCGTGTAAGCTACTAGCGTTCAGTTTATATTAGATTTGCTGCGTGATTCGGGGGTCGTGGGTTCGAATCTAATAAGCGTTTTGCAAGTCAATTTGTTTTTTTTTTATTTAGGTAAAACATTTTTTCAAAAAGTTTCTTATGTGTGTCGAGGCTTTGGTCATAGATCCGAAAAATCGAGAAACTGAAGCTTTTGCGTGGGATAGTTACTTTGCCGAATTCCTTGTCCACCTGACAATGAATTGTCTTGGCCGACCTGGAAGTCTTCAAATAGGCTTCGGACTTTGACAGGTCGAGTAGGGACAATTTGAAAGATGGGGGTTTTCGAGTAGTCTTGATTTACACTGTCTTTGTGGAGCGGCCAAACGATGGTTATGTCGTGTCCTGCTTGCCTAACTAGCTGTCCTCTGCAGGATTTATTAGCGGCTTCGGACAGCGCCATCGCCGTGGCTGGCTTTAGGGCTTCTACGGTTTTATTGTGTTTTTGCTATCGATACGCTAAGAACAAGAAGGTACATTGTAATTATCTTATAATTACTATATAAAATAATTGGTTAGCACTGGGGCTCTCAAGAAACGAGTTCTTAACTTATCACATTTCTGTTTCACATGTGTGATACCACAGATAAAATAAATGTGATACATAGTAGCCTGCTGCCACATTCTTAAAAAATCTGAAAGGATTGCAGTACTGCAATAAACAAAAGTGTTAACCTGTTTCTTACGACACGAAGGTTAATATGAATTGATTTCTGTCCATTACTATGACAGATATCGAGATGCATTGATATGATTAAACTATGGTAAATTATTGTATGTTAATAGATAGATGTTTTATGACATTGATTAATAGGTAATTAAGTTGTTAGGATACAGTATGTTAGCTTGAATGATATTTTTTAGTTAATTAATTATTTTAACCTTCAACCTATTGGTGTCTACTGCTGGATGTAGGTTCCCCCATTTTATATAACACGTATCTTTATCCTCTGCATTCCTCATCTAGCCTCATATTTTAAGTTTGTTATCATACGAAGGCATTGCAATAAAAGTAATAACAACTTCACCCATGATTAATCTTTTCATAAAGTGTATTTTATTAGAATGTCATTTTGTGTTCTAAATCTTATTTATATTGTAGGATTAATCCTATATAACACTTCGTCTATTGAATAACGGCAGCAGGCGTCTGAAAATAGGTTTTTTTTGTGTCTGATTTCTTACAGTCAAGATCTTAAATAGTTGGTGTTTTTGTAAAATATAATCGGTTCTTTGTTCTGTTCTTGCTAACTTATATACATAACTGGCGTGGGTTCTGATTCGTTATTAATGATCGTAAATAGCTGACTTTCGGTCCATAAAAATATTTACTATCTGCAGTTATTTTTCGGTGTCTTAGTTATGATGTATTTTAAGTGCAAACTTTCACACCACATAAAGTAAAAAAGAAAAACTTAAACGAATGTAATAGTAAGTACACATTTTTACACTGCCAACCGCAAAGTTGCTAGCAGGTGGTAGTTTTATTTTGCTTTTAATAATTTGAGACGGGTTTTATAAAGCTTTTTACGTAGATATGCAATATTAAGTTAATTTTCCGAAAAATTCAAAATTTAATCTTTGCTCTTTTATATTATATGTATAGAAAAGAATCGAAATATTGAGTCATATTATATACATTGTATATAATATTACACTCATATTTGTTTTAATATATAGGTAACCACCGATTTATTTACCTTTAATTCTTATCATTTAATTTAATCACATAAATTAATTATGACAATTGTAGAATTTTGTTTTCTACTTAAACTATAAAGTTATCACCCAGTCATATTGACATCCTTGTTTGTTGTTTGAAAAGTGACATGAATCCGTGACCTAAATCCAGTGATGTTGAATTGATTCAGAAACAGTTAAGATTTATCTGTATGATTGCACCGACAGTTAATTGATATCACTAAGTGTTATTTCTAGTACGAAGTATGATTTGAGAACATACTGAATACTATTTTTAGCAGATTTATTCGAAATAATATAGTTACGTCAATATTTTGATTATATCGTATTAAGGCAATAAAATTCTTGAATTTTTAGAGCACGCATACTTTGTACCTGTAAACGTGGTGTCGAGAACGAAGCACTACGTAGCGATTGTATATTTTATTAAAAATAATGTTAATAACTTCTATTTTTTGCTGTTTGAAAACGAAAAGACGTTTAAGACCAATAAATCTGATGCGTAATATAGGTGTGTCGTATTTGCTATATATATTTATAAAATTGCGGATAACCAGTGCAATTGTGTACATCGAGAGCACTTCATATCGACGCAAAATGTTTACATTGGAATAAATGAAAAATACATAAAGCATCCAATGCAAATTTAATACATTAGGTGCCATAATGTTTGATAAGTAAATTTTAGGGGTATTAACCTTTATTGACATACGTATGAGTCGATTGCATACATAAGTATAAATGGATATATCTGTTCATCAGAGAAAATCATATGCGTCATTAATACCGATTTCGTTTTTCTACACATTTTGGTTAGAAAATTGAAACTATACCTGATAGTCGAAAAAGAAAAACGAGTCCGTACTTCCTGTTTTCAAACTCGGTTTCGATAAATTGACTCCAGGGTTTTTCTGATTATTCAACAATTGAACCCATTTGATAAGAGAAGTCATCGCTTGAAATTTAATAACTAACCACCAATTTCCATCATTTATTGCAAAACCCTCTTTTATTCTACTAATAAGATGTACCTATTGACTGTGTGAACAAAACGCCTGTGGTTGAGATATTGTCAACGCTATTTGAAGTTACATGAAGCACGTAATTGTATGCAAATTATTATGCGCATGTAAAGGAGACCGGTGGAAAGTGAAACTTGCGATGTTGGCGACGTTTCGTTCCAGAAAACATTGCTGAATCATAGTTGATGATGTGCGAAAAGGTGATTTGAAATTCAAATGTTTCTTGTTGTCTTCATCGTTTATGATAATGTTCAATGTTTTCATGTAAAAAGTAACTGCAAAAAAATTGTTGATGGCCAAAACAGTTTTTTTATTTGAGTCAGATTGTGAATCTGGGAGTTTAACATGAACGGAATGGCAAAAGATAAGATTGGGAAGGTTAATTCTCAGCTTACACTCTCTTTTATACATGACACTACAAAATTAACTCCAATGGAAAATCCTTATGACACTAACGTGCATTTTTTACAACAAATTTAAATGTTGGATGGTATTTCTTTTGAACATGGGTGTGTATTTCTTTTGTGGTTGGTTAGCAATTAAATAGACTCCTGATGGTTTGTTACTGGTACATAACGACGTACAATGTACATGTTATAATTCGGTAAGAATATGTATTTAGAGTATACATTATATTATTAACATGATGATTGCCCAAAAACTAAAAAATAATTCTCTTTACTCCAATTGATTTACGTAATATTTTTAGTTGTACATTACTACCATTACTTACACTTAGTACGACAGTTCCTATTGACAATTTATTTATTTCGAGTGAAACCGCACAGTTATCGAGTTTATCGTAAATATTACTCACAAACGTATAATAGTTGAGTATTTTCGAACTACATTGATGTCACCATATCCTTTGTAACAGCTTATATTATACATATCATATCTAGATCGAACAACTCCTTATTTGTAGATGTCATTTTATCAAAGTATAACTCAAGTATTGGCACTATGAGAATACGAATTTGGTTGAAAATTCAAAAATAATATTCAAAAAGCTTTTTATTGAATACATTGTTTGAATTTGAGGTTGGTCAAAATTTAAGTAAAGCCTTATTTTTCTGCAAACGTACCAAACATATTTTTCGGATTTTCAATTTACGTTTTAAATAGTGCAATTATTTTTAGAAAATATAAGCGAGTATACTGATATACTTAACTACAATAATTGCTCATTTGTTGTCAGTCATTACTAGAACAAAACATCATCCACAAGGAGATAAAGCCATTTAACAGGGAACGGACAGAATCGCTCTCTCATTACACTTAACATTTCATGGTCATTGTTAACTTCAACAATCTGCCAAGCGTGGAGATAATAGTTTAACCTGTCATTACTAAATCTGTTAAAGGACGTTTAAAAAATAAAGTACATTCCATTTAAAATTCTATATAAATATATCCACTGACATTCACACAGCGCCATATAGCATCAAGTTAAGCGTGAAGGGTACTAAACAACGGATAAAC
Source organism: Leucinodes orbonalis (assembly GCA_019425675.1). Lineage (NCBI taxonomy): Eukaryota > Metazoa > Arthropoda > Insecta > Lepidoptera > Crambidae > Leucinodes > Leucinodes orbonalis. The sequence continues at coordinate 57,340 of PQWD01005833.1, forward strand.
ATACTTTTTTTTTGTAAATACATATTTTACGTAGTAAACACCCAGACCATTACAAACAGACATGTTCATGCACACAAATGTTTGTACTGCCCGGTGATCGAACCCGGAACCCTTAGTGTTGCAGTCGACGTCTTAACCGCAACACCAAATGTGTCGTCAAATATATATTGTGGTTAAATTGGAGATATCAGGAAATATATTCTAAAATGGCGCACTACATTTTACTATCATACTACTATAGACTAAGGACTTTCTTAACGAATTTCATTTTATAGTGTTTTAGTCTTAAAATCTGTATTTTTATCCAACATACAAACGATCTAAGATACACATAAAGAAAACAGTATTTTAATCAAAACAGTAGGGAGCTCTATCAGAATAAAAATAGGTACAAAGGTACTCATTAAAATGTGCATACATACATGTGTATTGCATTATCATACGCATTGTTGGTGAATCACAAATGATCCGTCAACCGGGACACAGCTGCGGATGATAGGCGGATATGGTAATCATTGGTAATCTGATGACGCGGTTGCAATCATTTTTATGTTAATTTAATTGTTTGTATTTTAAAAAAGTGGTGCTCATTGGTGTTGACTGTTGCCTTCCGATCTGGAGGGTGCTATTTGAAAACCCGCCACGTACCAATGTCTTTTAAAATTTTCAAAATTATATGTACATTTATCCCACGTTCAAAGAATGTGTGTGAAGTCAGCCAATCCGAACAGGGCCCGCGTGGATGATTAAAGTCTTTATACCCTATATGGGTAGGCTCGTGCCCCTCGGTGGGTCGTACCAATGAAGCACTAATAATGAAACATGACTCACGGTAATAGTCTACTTTTAGAACTAGAAAATATTTTTTTATGGGATAGGCAGATAGACGAGTTAACGAACTACCCGAAGGAAAAAACAGTTCTTTGCCGAACTTTAAAAAGGGAAAGGGGAAAGGAAATATTGGGGAGGGTAATTTAATATACACTTATTCATTATCATCATTATTTTCATTACAATCTTAGCTATGGTGCGAGGACTATTTGCTTTATTTAGCAATTACTGATAGATTAAAGAATATTTTTAAAAATGTAGTAAATAATACAACGTAAACGTTTTCTTATAGTAGTTTCCTTCATTTATACATCTAACGTTTCAACGTTTAGCTTGTTCGTTGCTCGTTTCAAGCTTGTAATGGAAACTAGGATTAGGTTTAATTGTTTTGTTGTTGTTAATTTGAATAACATGTTAGTATTTTCTTTACCCAAAGCTTGTTCATTAAAATTTCTACGCATCAATATGTTTTCAAAAGCGACCACACATGTTGATGGTTGAATTTATAATTGATTTTTATAAAAAGATAATTAATGCAGTAATGATTAAAAAGCAGGGCATAGTGATAATTAAATAAGGCTGTCGCTGTAATGTATCCCACTGATAACTTTTTGGAACCATCAAACTGATAACGATTTACTCAAAAACTAAAAACATGTTTTATGTTGTATCGAAAATCAATATATTGGTCAAGACCACATCACATTTGCAATTTATTTTGGATAAAGTGTAACAGCTAAAAAATATTCTTGTAATTATGCTGGTCTTATTGGCGATCACATGCTCTACCGCCGACAGTTCTTTTTCCTCAGGATTGTAATCATGAAATTTATGCACATGAAAAACATAATCTTTAAGAAAACCATTAGTGAACCGTAGTCACTTGAGAACCCACTTACAGTTGATATCAATGTAGTCGGAGTTGTTATTTCATATTCTGTAAAATGAGCTACGGAAACACGTTTCACAATTATGATTTGGTCATTACTAGTGGAAATGAACATCTTATCAACATTAAAATCATAATAAATTTTATAACATCACCTACCTACCGTAGTTTCTTTGTAGCTAATTATACTTTTCCTTCTGTTTTTCATATTTTATGATGCAGCGCATTTAATATATGATTATGACTCAGGAGGTTATAATGGAAAACATTGTTGAAGATTTTAAACTGATAGTACATTATATCCTACCTAAGGTACTGACTCGGTAATTAAAGGAGTTAGACTTGGTACATTTATTTACATATGAAGTATCTGTTGCTTTACAATAAACAATACTTAAATTTAATTAATCTTCAACAGGAAAACGCAGAGATGTAGTCAAAGGTGTCGATGGCAGATTCTCGTCAGGGCAGCTTGTAGCTATCATGGGCCCGTCAGGGCTGGTAAAAGTTCGCTACTTAATGCAATATCTGGATACAGGTCAGTAATCTATTTTTATTTGATTAACGAGTGAACCGAGCTTTATTACCTACAAGGTTATTAAAGTTTTCAAGTAATTATTCATCTACTGGTATAAAAATATAATACTGCCGATAAAACAATGGACTTGTATTATTTTGGTTTCTAATTAGCAAACATTTGGAAACGGTAAAGACGCTAGATTATTTAGATTGTTCAAAATCTAGGTTCATATCTGAAAGTCTATAATCTAAATATAGATAGATAGATATTTTTATTACACAATTCCAAATAATGCAACAATCTAAGAGTACATTTACAATAATTAACTTAAAGAGTAACAAATGGGGCCTTATTGAATGAGCAATTTCTACCAGGCATACAGTTAAGAATCATTAAATAAGAGTGGGTAGGCGGTTTAATTGCACAAATTGAATTATTTAAATAATACAAGCATAAAATATTAATCGAAATTTAATACAAATAAACATACACATTTATTTATACATACATATACGCTACCATAAATTTAATTAATTGACACCCGATGTGCGAGTTTCGCCCTATACGGGTAGGCTCGTGCCCCTCGGTGGGGACGTTTAATGAGCTGATATGAGATGTGTGAGTTTACACTTGCACGGAGTACCAATACTAGGTTTTAGTTTAACCAACAATCAAATCAAAATCAAAATCAAAATATTATTTATTTCATTTAAAACCAATAAATGTACATGACAAGCTCAAATTTAAAATAGGTCGACATAATTCACATTTGCCTGAACTAGGTAAACCTGTTTTTCAGGCGACTTATTTGCTAAATTACAATAATCACTTACATGGTAAAATAACAATTTCATAACTCGCAATTCATACCAAATAGTTAATAGTTACCTAACATTTTCATGGTTTTATCATACCCAAACAATTAAATACCAAAACATGTAAAGAGTAAAATTTCTATACAAATTCAAGCACGCAAAACAACAAAAAATACATATTAAAACAACAGTTTACTTATCTATTAGTAATAATTTCTCTGTATCCTCATAGGACATTGATTGGAGGATGCGCTTCAGATTCTTTTTACAAGTGTGATAATTTTGGGAATATATGCTAATTACTGCATTCAGTCTATTGTATAAAAAAGGGCCTAAAAAGTGTAAAATTTACGTATATAGGGATGTTTTGTTTTAAAATTCTGAGGGCAAACAATATCTTTCCGTCGTTTAGTTGTTAGTTCCCTATTGTAAATAAGCTCTGAGTGTTGGGCAAGTACGGTGCTGCTTATGAATATTTGTCGAACAGTTAGTACCTTACATGACTCGTAAAGCTGGTTAGTAGGATAAAGGTAAGGCCGAAAAGTTGATACTTTGAGGATTACTCTTTGAGCTCTTTCAATTGATAGAAGCAGAGTTTTCCCCACTCCTCCCCATGAAGTGATACAATAAGATGTTAGGGATTGACACAAAGCCATATATATCTGCCGGATGGTATTAGGGTCCGCTACGTATCGTAACTTTTTGAATACGAATATTAGTTTACGAAGCCTGTTATTTAGAGCTGCTATATGTGGCTTAAAGGAAAGTGTATCATCTAATATTACTCCGAGATATTTAACTGTGTTAGTTATTTTTATACTAGGACACATGCAGGTGTCAGCTAAGGGGCTTTGCAATAATGAGCCTGTAATGTGGGACCGTTCGGAGATATCGTGGGTTTACGCATCGCAAACTTAACATAACATGTCTTTTCAGCGTTAAGTGTTAGTAAATTTTCACGTAGCCAGTTATTAACAGCATTAAAACCGTGTTGCGCAAGTGCAAATACCTCTTGTTCTGAATCAGCTGAAAAAAGTAGGGCAGTGTCATCAGCATACGATATAACCGTGCCCTGGTCTAAGTTTAAATTACATAAATCATTAATATAAATCAGAAATAGGGTCGGAGAAAGGACACTTCCCTGTGGCAAACCGTAGGATGTATTCAATAACTCGTCACTATTTAGGCTTCCAATCCTTACGCATTGGCTTCGGTCCTGAAGATAGCTTCTAAAAATGCTCAATTGGGTGCCTCTAATACCCCAATTTTCTAGCTTGCGCAATAGCAGCGGAGTTGAGACCGTGTCAAAAGCCTTCGCCAGGTCAAGGAAGATCCCGATAGTATGTTTACCATGGTCCAGTTCTTTAGCTAAAAAGTTAGTTACCGTTTTCACCGCATCGCTAGTTGACTTTTTGGGCCTAAATCCGAATTGTTTGTCGGATAAAATTGAACTATTTTCTAAATATTCAACTAACCTGCTATTTATAATTTTTTCTAATATTTTGGATATAGATGACAACAATGAGATGGGTCTATAGTTCTCAACTAGTTCTTTGCTACCTGATTTGTGCATAGGGATGACCACGGATTTTTTGAGACACTTAGGAAAAATCCCATTATTTAGGCATTTTTGAAATATGTTAGTAAGTGGAGGTACGAATACTTTTTTGAATTGTTTCAGTATTTTATTTGAAATACCATCCCAACCCACAGCACAGTCATATTTAGATTATTGATGATGGTTTCTACTTCAAGTTCATCAGTATCCAATAAACCGAAAGATTTTAAGGGGGTAAACGTAAATGGTTTGTTTTGCAGTTGGTAATTATGTGATTGGGACTGTATTTTGTCAGCGAGTCGTTTACCATTATTTACAAAAAAGGAGTTAGTATTGTTAATGGACATGCGAATGGTATTTGATGAGTTCGTGTTTAGCAACCCCAACGATGGCTCATTTCGCTTATTTGTGTATGTTAAATTTTTAATATGTTTCCATAATTCTTTTTTATTACTGCCAGCCTTTTCTAGAGTCAATGACTTATAATTAACATAATGTTCCACAGATCAGCCGGTGTCACAGGCGAGCTTCTCGTCAATGGCCAACCGAGAGACGAACACCAATTCCAAAGATCCTCCTGCTACATTACTCAAGAAGACTTACTCCAGCCACTTCTAACAGTTCGTGAAGCCATGGATGTGGCTGCGAGACTCAAGTTGCCGAAAGGAGCGAAGGTGCATTCTGAGGAAATATTGCAGGAGTTAGGCTTGTTAGAACATCAGCACACGAAGACTGATCGATTGTCAGGAGGGCAGAAGAAAAGGTTTGGATTATTCTTCATTCATTATTGAATTTCTCTAAAATTTAGCATTATTCTAGGCTGTTTTAAGCACAGGCTTTTTAGCAATAATGGAACAATGTGGGAACTATTATTAAAAATAAACACCTAATTACTTACTTGCCATTTATGACTTTAGGTAATACCAAAGATATATCAACTTTTATAACGTGATACTTTGTTGGATTGAAATTGCAGTATGTTTTATGACCGTAGATCATGATAATGATTTTGTAACTTAAAGATGATAGCGCAGTAAATTTTCTACGTTGGTTTTTGCCTTGAATAAAAAGATGATGGTGATTATTATCTTCACTCGAAGCACTCTAAAGCGCGTATTTTTAATTTTCACAGATTATCAATTGCACTGGAGTTAGTGAATAACCCCCCAGTTTTCTTTTTGGATGAACCGACAAGCGGTTTGGATACTGTGACTACGGTACAGTGTGTCCGACTATTGAGGCAGTTGGCTCGACAAGGAGAACTGTGGTTTGCACGATACATCAACCGCCCGCATCTCTTCTGGAGCTATTGATCAGGTAAAAATTTTTGATGAAAAATTATATGTAGGAGGTATGGAGGGCCTACAAAAATCAAACGTATATTTTAACGATACTTTGGAAACATTTAGTGTTCGTTAGTATTTCAATACATTTTTTTTGTAATTTAATGAGTTAATTTATTCATGTTGAAAAATGGAAAGATAAAATGAAAAAATACCAGAAAGAAATTTTGAGGTAGTTTCTGAGTGTGCAAAAAGCTTTACCAACTCATACGAGAATAAAAATAGCATTGTCCACTGATTACGAACTTATACATCACATGGAAAAATACAAACGTAGTTACAATTTTATTCGGAATTATTAGCAATGTATTATGGAAATGCATCTTTAGTATACTGAATCGGTACGTTTTATCGCGGGAATACAGTATTACGAGAAAGTGCAGTCAAGGAAGTAATATAATAAAATTAAACAAAGTAAAAATCCGCAAGCGGTCGTTACAAGGTGTCCAAGACAAGTCATAAATCATTCGAAAAAATAACTCTTCCGAAGTGATACATAAATTATGGCAGGTTTTGATGAGATAAAGACATACAGTTCTTTTTATCGCCGTTAATGATGTTCCAGTGGCACTCTTAAAACATTTTATCCATGTTGGTAATACCTGTTTTGCATTTAACATTTTGAAGATGGGTCAGTAATTATTTAAAATAAACTTATTTTTATTAAATTATAGTAAATAATTATTCAAATGACTTGTATATTTACTTTCCTGCTACGTAAGTCTGTTCAGTTCATTTGACAATAAATTATTTAAAGCCATGGTCACGTTTACTGACCCACGTTTCTGTTGGTCGACCCTTTCGAGAAAAAATCTAACAAAAATAGTTTTCCTTTATTATTCTCCGCACTGCATTTAAGATCTAACGTCATAAGTTAGCAACACAGCGGTGTGGAAGGCTCCTATGTATTATAGAAGTATTGCCACTTACTGTTACGTTCTAGCGTCCAGCCTTAAAATGTAAGACATTTACAGCCCGAATGGGTCAAGCCTCGCAGTCTAATCAGGAATACCTTTTACTTTTTTTTGACGACCCATTTGGTGTTGCGGTTGAGACGTCGACTGCAACACGAAGGGTTCCGGATTCGATCCCCGGGCAGTACAAACATTTGAGTGAATGAACATGTATGTTTGTAATGCTCTGGGTAGTTTCTATGTATAATATGTATGTATTTACAAAAAATATATATATAAGTATGTTTATCCGTTGTTTAGTACCCATAATACAAGCTTCACGCTAAACTTGGGGCTAGATGGCACTGTGTGAATGTCGGTGGATATTTATTATTTATTTATTATTATTATTTTATTTATTATTTTATTTATTATTTTATTATATTATTATTATTATTTTATTTACTGAAAGGAATCCTGGATTTATATGGGGAAAACATAGTCCTTATAACTATAATAAATCCAACCGTTTATTCATCTCAATCAACTATGTTCGCGATGTTACGATATCGTATTTCATAACGGTTAATTTATACCGTTTTGTATGAACAATTAAACAATTTACCTATGATTGTATGTAATTTCAAAAGCTTCAGCGTAACAACTCCAATTATATTGCTTACATTTGTGCAATAAAAAAATCTTGTGTACACGATAGGATAATAGCATCATCCCTTTTTTGCATTAATCCATTGCGGACTAATACTAAATAATTAATAGATATATAAATAATCGATATCGGTCATTGTTATGAAACAGGTTCATAATAAGACAGACGATAGATGGCGTGTACAAGCTCATTGTTTGCCAGCTTTGTGTATTTACATAATAATGATAATCGGATATCAATTATAGATAATAATAATATTTCACCTCGCGCGCGTAAACGTCGGCGTCCACGGGACGTGCTAGACGATCCGGACGATCCCATCACGGTCGCCGCCGCATCGGCGGCCGAAATAGCTAAATCACTAAAATTACACTCTACAAACCGACAACCGAGATTCCGTCCCCGCCGGCGGGGGCCATCGTCGCGTGTCCCTGTAGGTTCGCACAGTCCCTATTCGCGTAACCGGCATGTGCCGGGCCGCTTTTCTCCCCAAACATATGTTAGGCTACCAAGCCCCCCCGCAACGCCCTAAGCCGAGGTTCGAGTCCCGTTCGGGGACGCCCTTAGGCTCGTTGTGTAAATATTAAGGCTGAGAGCCATCTGCGCTCGCCACTTGCCCGGTGAAGCTGTAAAGGCCACCTGCGGCCAACAGCAGTAGTCAGTTCGAAAAAAAAATCAATTATAGTTGACCTGTGATTTACCTGACGGATACGATAATAATACTTGATTCATCTAGTAATGGCTTTCGGTAAATATAATACTCATTGTGTTGAGTATTAGGACATTTTGGCTCACCCATCAACGTTGTAAAATTATTCCTTGTTGTTTTAAGGTTATAAATTTAATTTGTTTTTACATCAAAACTAGCATACTTATGACTATAAAGTTTGGTTTTCATGATTACCAATCAAAGATAGTAACCGGAACCAAAGGTTTCATATAGGTACTTAATGCACGGATGAAATCGACATAATATATTTCGGTCATCCATCCGATTAATTACCATTACTATGGTTGCATATCTTGCACTATCGTCCACCGAATGAGGTAGCGGTAACTTCATGATAAGTATAAAAATACTAAATAAGTAGTAATTTATTTATTTACCATTATCATTACACTACTAAACGAAGGCCTCCTCTAATTAAATCCACGCGGGCAGATCCCTAGCAGTTGACAACTTGACATCCATCTGCTACTTACCACCTTAACCAGGTTATCCGTCCATCTGGTTAGGGGTCGGCCTACGCTTCGTTTTCCGTTACGTGGCCGCCACTCGAGAACCATAGATATACGTAGCCAACAACAATGTTTGATCTAGCGAATTTATGTTACCTATCTTACAGATAATAATACCTTATTAAATAATGGTATATTTACGTATGAATATCTTATAATAATGACTATCAATCCGCACGTGATAATTATTTCTGAGATACCACAAGATTTATAACTGCAATGTTTGTTGTTTATTTATCATATACCTAAAGATTTTAATGCATTTCAAAAGATAAAAATTCGCAACGCGGAGAAATTATTAAAGATACGCTTTGATACTTTACTGCTAAAAATGTTTACAACCTTTAAAAAGGGAGTGGAGAAAAACACAGTAAGGACAGGATTTCAGGCTTTCGATAACCTCGATTACTCGGCAAAACAACGCAAAGCCTTATTTCACGGTAGATTTCTGTGAGGCCGTTGTATCACTCTTGTATGGTATCACTAAAGTATCTCTCTCACTCTCTCATATATTGTTCAAATTCAATGATATGGTTACTCAAAACCTTTAATATCGCATATTCTTCTCGCGTTTTAGCAAATACGTCAGCACAAATTGGTTACTTTTTGGAATTATAATTTAAATTGTTGTCAGATGATATAGGTTTTATTGTAATCATAAGTTTCATTGTTTTATTTCAGGTTTATGTAATAGCAGATGGTCGGTGCATATATCAAGGAGATACTGCTGCTATGGTTCCATACTTGCAGAGCGTTGGTTTGCCTTGTCCAAGACATCATAATCCGGCTGATTTTAGTAAGTACTTTTTATTTAATAAAAATCAGTTTAGAACATGTTACCTACCTATACAGCTGCATAACTGATCGTTAAAACTATTCTCTTTTAGCTTATCTTTTTTCTCTTTTTTAGTCCTCTTTTGATATAATAATACCTAACTCACGGCCTTTCCTAATAACTGTAGTCTTCAAAAATTTTATTTATTCTTTGTATTTTTTTGTAACTATCATTTTAAGATTAGAAGAAGCGTTAAAGGTTGTTTGGTTTAATGCGCGAATATCAGGTCGCAATTCCTTAGAACATCTGAAATTTCAATAATCTTCTTGTCTATAAATAACCAATGAAATGGTAACATACTCGTAATACACCTGACTACATAAAGTTCTGCCCCGAAAAATGTTTCTCATTAATCTCATTATGCATTTTCGGCGCATAGGATTGTAATTGCCATAAACAAAAGACGATTAATGTAATTATTTTATCTACTACTAACATAATTCGAGGCCTTCGTTTCGACATTTATTTACACGTCAATACTTGCATCATGCATTGGCATCTCAGGAGTACTACACGGAACTGTGTCAAGTTTCATTAAAGTGTTAGCGTCATATGGCGCCTTAGTATTTGGTTAAGGCAAATCGGCCTTCATTTCACTTTAACAAAAAGTAGCAATAGATCTTGGATCTTGGGATATGAGCATTCCGACCAGTATGTATAATTATACAGTACGTTCATTCAATCATTACCTGAGGGTGAAGTGCAAGTCTATGTTACATCAATATAAGGGTATTTTCAAATTACAACTAATGAAGTTGCCAGACTGTAAATTAAGACACCCGGCGGCAACTAATGAGTTAATTTTATATAACTTACACTTACTGTTAAAGACATAGACATCATCATTCAAAATATTTTAGCATCCAATTTATGTCTGGACAAGGCCTCTTACTGCCTCCGTGGTGTGATCGTTGAGCTTAGATCGGGGAGGGAATACCACGGGGAGAACGGTATTTTCTTGCTTAACTTATCGCTGTTGGCCGCAAACGGCCTTCACAGCTTCATTGGACAATCGGCGAGCGCAGAAAATGAAAAATGAAAAAGAAAAGTGTTTATTCAGTTTAGGTTCTTACAAAACACTTATGAATGACAAATGAAGCTACCACTGGTTCGGGAGGTAGTTTTCCACTGAGAAAAATCCAGGAAGAAACTCAGTAGTTTCCCTTTTCAAAAAAAATGTGTTTAGTACAGAATCATTTGTAATCAAAATAATTATATAAAGCAAATTATATTCTCAATTTTTATCATATTCAATATTGGTAAAATATAATAATCTACAAAAAGTATTTTTAAGCAGTGGCAAATGGCTTTCAGCCCAAATGGTGGAGAACGGGGAAAAAGTTTTTGAAAATTAATATAGTTCCGTGCTTCATAGTGTACCTACGTTAAGCGTCCTAACTGCTATTTAGTGTAGTAGTCGTCACTGACACCCGCCAGTCCACATTGGGTCCACGTGGTGGGGTTACGGCCCAATACATCCAAAACTATTCTATGTGAAACGTTTTAAGTTGATGATGATGAGGCTCCCTAGCCGACTTTGGTCGTCCAGGGGTTTTGGATTATTATCCACCGAGCTTGAAAACTAGTGACAGTGGGTGGTCTTAGCCTAGTTGGCTTATTGGCAGGATGCACCACGGGTTGGTAAGTTTGGGTTGAGCCTTTAACGGAAAACGCTGGATTGATCGTTATCATCTGTTGTCATACGCGTAGGTCTCTTAATTTTTATCCAGATATATTAAATTATCCGTAAATTGTATTTTCGTAAACATAAAAAACGGTGAATTTAAAATATACTTCTACTATTATATGAAAAATTACGTAAAGGCTAAACGTAAATATTACCGTACCGTACCAGGATATCTTAGATATTACAAAATTCGTATTAATACCCGGATTTGGATGTATTAGTCAATTTATGGTGTTAAGTGAAAAAGTCAATACCATCATGAGTTCATGAGGCACCATTAGTTCAAATATATTGCAATATACGTAACGTAACACATATCTATAATTACTAGGTAAACTGTAATAGATGCATAGAAAACTTGTAATACATAAGCGATTATTGATTCGACAGATTTTTTACTGTGGATTGTTTGTGGGTTCCTATGTGATCGTTATATATAATAAGGTAATAATGATGATAAAACTGCTTTACGGAATCTTGGGTACTGAACATTGAGTTTAGATTGCTGCTGCAGAGATCGCGGGTTTTTATCCCACCTTCCCAAGTTATAGTCCACAAAGCATCTCATCATCATCAGCTCATTAAACGTCCCTACCAAGGGGTACGAGCCTACCTTTATAGGGTGATTAGGCCTTAGTCGTCCACTCGGGCTCAGTGCGGGTTGGACGACTTTACGCACAACCTTTGAATCCCTTCGCAAGCGTGCGTAGGTTTTCTTACGCTGTTTTCCTTCGCCGTAAGAGCGTCGGATAACGTACATATAATTTTCGAAAACACATTGGTACGTGGCGGGATTTGAACCTCTTCCCTCCCGGTAGGATGGCGACAGTCCACAAAGCATCTATGTGTTTTTATTGGTTATTCACTTGATTATCCATAGAGATTACAAATTGCGTGCTTGACGCGTTGTTAGTCCCAGCTGCTCTCTGAATGTTCCATTTAATAGGAATATTTGATTGCAACCATTATCATTTATCACACATTATTCGCTATTCGTCATTACGTTTCACGACATTCGTCGTTTCTTAAACAGATGAGACCAGCTTGAGTAGGTATACATTATATAACGGATTTAATGCGAGCAAAATAATGATATGAAGATGATAAGAGGTGACGATACATGTCATGGTAAATTAATGCAATGAATTAATTGACGACAACGTAGCAATACGATCGTATCGTAATCGTATACGATCGAGATAAATCTTCATGATTCATGACTAATTGGCTGATATTTTGCTCAACGGGGTTTTGGACGAGATTTCCAGTAAGGGCTGTCAGTAAAAGTGTCTAGTCGAACTTTAATACAAACTCTAAAATGGGGAACGAGTCACAAAATATCTTTTAGGTCGAGGTAACTTCAGGTCTGCAAATGCCTGAATAGCCCCCGGTAATTCAAACAATAATTAATTTAATAATCATAATTATATACTGCTCCCTACAGTTATTCGTTTTGGTTTAATTGTCACTTGCCCAAGAGCCCAGTACATAAAAAAACTACCAGTTATTTACTTCAATTCCTTTAAGACTTTGGCAAAATTTGGTTTGTGGTTTCACACCCTTTGTTTTTATCAAAATCATTTTTAGTTTTTCTGATACATTTGATTGACTTTATACAAAATTATTCTTATTTTCCAAAAGACTTTGATCAACTGTATTTAAAATTATCAACTCAAAAGTCCAACGGGACTTGTTTTTGTCGTCAAATAATTTTCTTCTTTATCGTAAATATGTTTTTTAAAGCGAGATAGGCTAAATCAAATAGTGGGTGTCTCTACATTAAATAATATTATATGGTTTAATTATGAGTCTTAATTTGAAATAATAAGTGCTTATGTTTAATTGCTTAAAATATAGCAAATATTGGGATAATGAAGTATTTAAAACACGTTTTCCCAGCGCGTGTAAGACTAATGTATAGGCAAATACTTAATAGAATATTTGACTTGCCAAATTTAAATAAGTTACGTGTTAGAAATATATAAGTTTGTTATGGCCCAAGTCAATTTAAAAAAGCCTCAGTCTCTTTAACGTTACTTATCATTTTATTGTTTGTTTATTTTGGATACATTCATGTTTTGTTAATTTGTTAACAATTTTATTTCATCTATGATGATTTTTTTTATTTGGTGAGAGAGATTATCAATAAATTATCATTAAAATCACCTTATTTCCCTTACCCGCTGCACTGATGCAAACATCTGTTTATAGATAGATATCAATTAACAAGTGTTTTAATTGTCCTGGCCTATAAATTATCATTAAATAACAGAAGCATTTACGTAGTTTCTCCTCGATATAATTATAGTGCATATCACAGGGCTATTAAAGGTTAATCATTTCTATGTAATAGAGTTTTATTTATACTATCATCTCAAATTATATTATGAGTACCCAACTCACAAACATTTCGCAAACAGGTTTACATGAAGATTTAAATTTCTAACTCTTAACCGTCAACTCAAAACATCATCTTTCTCTGTTCTGAGTAGTTAATCATCATCATCATCATCTTATATTAGTTCACTTCAGGGCATATGTTTCCCCGTGGGATACGAACCCACGACCTCCGGGTCATGCAGCCAAAAGCTGTGTTTGTCAAGGATATACGTGTCTAAATAAGCGGCGTATTTGTACGGGGATGTATACTTATTAAGTGAAAGAGACGAAATGTTCGCTTAACTGATAGTAAAAAAAGCCCTGCCCATGACAGACAGATATTGTTAAAAGAAACCAAACACTAAATTGATGAATTAGTTTCGGTCATCATGCCTGCTGTTTTATGACTGTTATAATGTTCGATGATTAATGTTTACTAATCAATGATAATATTTTTTTCAGTAATCGAACTAACCGAGAACCCAGCGAACATTGATGTATTATGTCAAGAGGTAATGAACGGCAAGCTCTACAAGTCAGCCAAAGTGGAAAGTATCGCAGAGCCGATAAACAACATAGAACTAAAGATCTGCTATCAGCCCGAAGAGGATGCTCCAGAAACTGAGATAATGCTGACAAATGAGAAATGCACTTACAAAGTACCAACATACAAGGAGACGGATTCCTTAAGTTCGTCCAGTCAGATATCCCAGGGTAACTCATCCATGGCGTGGATGAAGATCCAGACCGGTAATTCTTGCGCGTACGCAACTACTTACTGCGAACAATTCTACATACTGCTTTGTAGGATGATGATACAGATATTTAGAAACCGACAAGGTGAGTTTTCAATCATACATAAATTTATTAAGCTATTACTATTCCAAAATCGACATAAGTACATATAAAACTCAGTAGTCAAATCTGTTTGAGGACCTGTCATGATCAAATGGAGATAAAAAAAATCGAGAACGATTTCTTCTAGGGAGCTCTTTCAGAAAATTTCGTGAAAAATTACAGGATTAGGAAGATATTATTAACGTTAAGGTGCGAGGAATATAACAATGTTATAATATATAATTCGTCGCGTAGTCTCTTCAACCTATCGCAGTCCACTGCTGGACATAGGTCTCCCCCATTTTGCGCCAGATATCCCGGTCCTCCGCTTTTCTCATCCAGCCTCCACCAGCGACCTTTCGCAAGTCGTCGCCGGAGGGCGTCCTACGCTACGCTTGCCGAGACACGGACTCCACTCCAGAACTCGTCTGCTCCAACGGCCATCGGTTCTGCGACATATGTGACCAGCCCACTGCCACTTCAATTCAACGTCGCATAGTGTTGTTTTCAAATCCTACATTATCAATGTTAATCAAATTCTTTCTAGATTTAGTTGGTAAAAAGGATTGCATAATAAATACTCAGAATGAATCAGAACAATACATTTTAAAGCGATCGTTGACCGTCCCGTGCATTAAATAAAGTATTTCACTAGCATTGCGTTGTGCATCTTTAACAACTGTTTCCTTTTGATCTATTAATATACACGTATTTGAAAAAACTAATTAAATGGATTTACTTGTCAAACCTTACAAAAACACAACAAACAGTACGTACAATTTTGGAAATATAGATAACTGAAACTAGTATTCACTAAAGGTATTCCTGAAACGTGCGAACTAGAACCCAAACTAGATGAACCCTGTATTTCGAGCCTCTAGGTCCCACTCATAAAACATAAAGGTTTCAGAGTCAGACTTATCAATAATTGTTGGTGTTTGTTATTACAACTAAATATAAATATTTTTTTAAGGTATTCTACAAATAATGCTATCGTAACGGTGCATGTAACCGGTTTGAATAGTATGGTATCGTGCCGGTGACCCACACAGTGGGTGGAATGAATCATAGTGAATAACATGGAATTTCATGCGACCCAGTGCATGCGTTCCTGATATACCTACGTGTAGACTGTACAAAAGATTTTCTGTTCTACTCTTTACTAATAACACTACGTACTTTACGTATTAACTATGTTGAGAAAACTTCCCTTCAGTCAGTAAAGTTTGATTGCTCATACTAAAGACGGTTGAGGAGTCTTATTTGCGTGATGAAGGTTCGTTATTAACTATCATCATCGCCACAGATTCCTAAGATACTCTAAAATAAGTATACTAGATTACAATAGACATTAATTTTTGTGTTCCTTTCATTACCAATATCTGTTCTCTTCGTTATTTTATTTCATTCCAGTCGTTCATATGTCAGTTCATATTAAGCAGTGTCTATGTCTACTACTAGTACATGTCTTTCTGAACATATGTTTTCTTAAACCAATGTGTACTATTTGTTTCAGGTCTTTGGATCCAGCTGATCCACCACACAATGTGTGGAATATTGATCGGCATCTGTTTCTTCAACATGGCCAACGATGGTACGCAGATGTTTAACCATCTTAAACTTTGCGTCGGTCTAGTTATATTCTTCGCGTACACCCAAATAATGGTTCCAGTGCTTGTTTGTAAGTATATGACTTATACCTTTAGATATACATATTAAAATGGGTAGTAAAATTAATAGTTCCATACCTAAAATCTGTCTTCTTAAACAGGCGAAAGACAATTTATGGAGAATAAATACTCCCTAACTATAATTATAGCGAGTTGATGAGTCTCGAGTGGCGTCCACATAACGGGTAAAAAGCGTAGGACTCCCCAAGTCAGATGGATGTTTAGGTGGCGGGTAGTAGATGGATTTCAACTGCTTCGTATGCAAATATTCGGGGTCGCCTTCATTCAGTAGTGGACGCAATGATGATGAATGATAAACTACAGTTATTAGTTTCCTTCAAAACTGCATCTGTCATGGCAGAATTAATCGTGTCTAATGCACCACATGTCTTCAACCTATCGCAGTCCACAGCTAGGCATTGACATTGGTAGAGTTGGTAGTTTCAATTATTAATCCCTATACAAAATCCATACTCCTGTATGAGACCAAAAAAAAAGCGAAACTTATCTATCTGTACATTTTCAGATCCGCAAGAAGTGAAGCTGGTCAAAAAGGAGCATTTCAACCGATGGTACAGTCTAACCCCGTACTACGCAGCACTTACCGTCTCAAAGTTGCCCGTTCAAGTGACCCTCAACGTTCTCTTCTGCACTATCGTCTACTTCATGACTGGAGTGCCTTTCTCCGTGACTAGGTTCATAGCTTTCTGTCTGATCGGTAACATCGTGTCGCTAGTCGCCGAGGGCATGGGTCTTGCTATAGGATCCGTGTTCAATGTTCGGGTAAGTAATATTTTATAAAAATATGCTCGATATGAGAGCGTCGGTGACTCATTGGTGTGGACTGTTACCTTTCGATCTAGAGGGCGCAGGTTCTAATCCCGCGTCGTTCCAATGTCTATCTGAATTTTCACAATATATGTACGTTTATCCGACGCTCTTCCGGTGAAGGATAACATCGTGAGGCAACTTGCGTATGCCTACGAAGAAATTCAAAAGTTGTTCGTGAAGTCAGCTAATCTGCACTGGGCCGGCGTGGATTTGATGACTAAGGTTCTATACACCCTATACAGATTAGCTCGTGCCCCTCGATGGGGATGTATAGTGAACTGAAGTGATGATTATGACGCTCGATCCAGTAGTAGGCATCGTATTTCAGAAATCGCTCGTAAATTGGGGATCTAGACACTTGAAAAAAAAAAAAATCAATTATTGTATTGTTACGAGCTGGCGGTTCCGGATAAATTATTGCCAAACACGAAGAAAAACACGGTAACACACTTTATTAATTAAGTGTTGTGTGTAACAATTACACACAACACTAATTACACTAACACTCTCACTAATTAGTCAATTAACGCACGCACTATAATCCGTAATTAACACTGCACACTATAACACAACACTTAATGAGTCCGTATAATGTCCGCACACACACACACACACACGTTATAATCACTCGTTAACTCTTCACACTGTTATCTTACACTCGACGATCCCTTAGATATCGCTTTATCACTCGCTTCTTCCTTGTAGTCGCAGGTACTTCACTCTTCGTTCGCTCTTGAGTAGAACATAAGACTGCCGGCGCTTTTTTTTTTTTTTCGAACTGACTACTGCTGTTGGCCGCAGATGGCCTTTACAGCTTCACCGGGCAAGTGGCGAGCGCCTTAGTATTTACACAACGAGCCTAAGGGCGTCCCCGAACGGGACTCGAACCTCGGCTTAGGGCGTTGCGGGGGGGGCTTGGTAGCCTAACATATGTTTGGGGAGAAAAGCGGCCCGGCACATGCCGGTTACGCGAATAGGGACTGTGCGAACCTACAGGGACACGCGACGATGGCCCCCGCCGGCGGGGGCGCGGAATCTCGGTTGTCGATTTGTGGAGTGTTACTTTAGTGTTTTAGCTTTTTCGGCCGCCGATGCGGCGGCGACCGTGGTAGGGTCGTCCGGATACTGCCGGCGCAACCATCGGTCCGCCTTATATACCTGTCCGCCCGCTAAGCTCGAAGCGTCGACGTCATTCTACATAGTTCGCGAAATCTCTAGAACACACATGACTCTT
The DNA here is from genome assembly GCA_019425675.1 of Leucinodes orbonalis. Classification (NCBI taxonomy): domain Eukaryota; kingdom Metazoa; phylum Arthropoda; class Insecta; order Lepidoptera; family Crambidae; genus Leucinodes; species Leucinodes orbonalis. The sequence goes on from PQWD01005833.1 coordinate 75,571, forward strand.
TGCTATTTGACAATTTGCATGTCATACTCTATGGTGGACTGCCGTGAAATATTAGCCGCCATATTTAATGTCATTTTGATTACGTCAATTCGTAACAGTATGTATTATTATTTCCAGAATGGATGCGCTATCGGGCCGGCCTCTATAGCACCGTTCCTTGGCCTAGCAATCTACGGCTTCGACTTCGCTCACCGAATCCCACTACTGATGAACATCGTTATGAAGACCTCGTTCATCCGATGCGGCGTTGTAGCTATGGTCCTCACTATATTCGGCTTCGGTCGCTCGCCTCTCGAATGCAAGGACGTATACTGCCACTTCGCTAAACCAGACGTCTTGCTGAAATATTTAGATATCGAGAGAACATCAGTCTGGTTTGAAATCACGATTATGTTGACCATCATGTTCGTCTTCAGGTCTCTGTGCTTCATTGGCCTCAGATGGCGGTTCGCTACATGATCGAATGCCTTTGTTAGATCAATTGTGATATATTCCATATAAGTGCTTATAGGTGCTCGCTAGTACAAAACTTATTGTAATGGCATGTGATAAGTGATAATTTTATTATAGTTCATAGTAAATTACATAGGATTGAAAATGAAACTTTAATTTCTTTGTGTAAGTACTGGTTCAATGCTATATTTAAATGTAGTGTCACTCATCAGCCAAAGATAATTTTCATATTTTATGGAAATAGTATGACTGATATATTGTATACTGAAGTGATATAATAATTTAAGGGGTTTAATATGAATAGGTGTACTAATATGGTAGTCTATAATGATGCCTTAAATGTGACTTAATGTTTAACTCGTAAAAGTATAGGCTATAGGCTATCGTCCAATTCTAGCTATTACTATATAAAACTTTTCAGTTTATTAAGGTATAATAGGATAAATAATTCCCAATGCATTTTTGAGTTGTTTCTTGTAGATTTGATGTGGTCAACTATCTTCATTATCAAATTATTTGCTGTATGCTTCTTTATGAAATATCTGTATATTTTATGAATAGGTATAAAGAAACGGTAAATTTTGTTTATTTGATATTGTATTATTGGATTCTCAGCAGGCTTTAGAAAATTAAAGATGTTGTCTTGATCTTTTGGATAGCTCATAATTTTATTAGTCTTTATTTTATTTGCCAAACCGTATTAACCTGTATTTTTACACATGAATCTTCGCATAATTCAACTATGGATCAATTTTAAATGAAAAATAATGAAGTTCATTAAATAAAGGCTGTTCTGGTAAAAATCATTTATGATTACACTAAACTTTACATTGTGTTGATTGTGTTCAAAAAAGTAACATTAATGAATTTTCATGAAGTCCCTATCTTCATAAGTACTTTATACATATGTTTCATGTGATATATAATTTATTTTTGTAAAAAAACACCATTATGGATTGTTTGGCCTAATGTAGAATTGGGAAAGTTAAAATACTGCGATCAAATTTTAGGTTTATATGTAAAAAGGACTTAGGTTTACAGTTTATGCTATCGACCATTAGAATTACAGAAAACTAGACTATCCAATAGCATTGTCTAGACATATTGACAAAATTTTACCACAATTCTTAGTGTTTATTCAATCAACAAATTATTAAAATCACCCAGTCTGGTATTTTGTAGTAAATATGTTATGATTCATATACAAAGAGTAAAAAATAATAACTGTGACTATTATTTTGGGATTCAGTAAATACACAATAAATTTGTATATAAAACATTTATTTATGTGTAGGTATGTACTTATTATATCAAATACATTATCCTTAAATGAGTAATTCCATAGACAAGAAGTCCCTTGATTTTATAATACATAAATATTATTTTCTATACACTTGTTATTTTTTTTTAGTAAAATAAATTACTATTTTTTACCATGCCCCTTGTCTCTCCTTTTCTTTACATGTTTTTTGGTTTTCGTTTTCCTCTTCTCTGCTTTATCTTCTTTGACCGCCTTTTTTCTAGCTTTCTTACTGTTCGGTGATTCATCTCTGGGTCGCGCAGAATTCTTAAACTTTGTGCCTGGAAGTACGAAAATAATATGTATTTAGTACAAGTATGAAATTAAATGTTATAACTATCAATGACAACATTGAAAGGCCCGTATTCTTGAACTAGACTCAAGCATTAAACTTTACTCGAATAGTGTTAAAAAGAGATAGCGCTTTATACGATAAATAGCGGCATCCCTTTTTAACTTTATTTAAGTAAAGATTAACACTTGTGCCTTGTTCTTGAATATGGGCCTATTATTATATATATTTTTTATAATTTTATAACAAGATGTAAATAAATAAAATGAAAAAATATTGTTGTTTTATTAATTCTAGTCACAACTAAATACACTTTAAAAAAAATCTATGATAAAAGCTCTTATTTTCAAGTTCAAGTAAGTAATCAGTACTACTGCTTGCTATAAGTCTCCCCCATTTGAACTAGACATTTAAGGTCCTCACATTGCCTAATGTGATGCAAAGTTAGAAATATTAGAAAATATTAGACATTTTTTTCAATAATAAATAAATATTCTTTCTTTACCATTTACATCATCCTCATCTTCAGTATTAGATTCAGATTCAATGCTACTTTCTGATATGTTGTCATCTTGTAATATTTCTGGCTTATCAACAGTGCCTGAAAGGTTTTCATTGAAGCCAGCTATCTTCTTGTAGGCCAAATCATCAGTATCTCCTGTTTTTGCTTTATTTATATCCCTTTCGTAATTAATGACCTTAAAAGTAGTGTAAAATATGTTATTTAGAGTCACAATGAATTATTGTTTAACCTATTGTAAGTATTTGCTGATATGATAAGTTGGTTATTTGACCTTGTCAACATCTAAATTCACTTCAAAACAAAACATTTAAATTATCAAAATAAATCAGAAAATTAAGCATATATTTCTTTTTTACTTGACATAATTAGAATCTTTAAAAATAATCATACATCATTATCAGTACTACATCACCTACTATTTCAGGCCACCTTCAAAAGATCAGTGCTGAACAAATCTCATTATATTTTAGAACACATGCCAAGTTAGTACAATAATTGCTATGATAGCTAGGACAAGCTATGTTGGCATATCTCTCTATTGAGTCTCAAAGGAATAACCAAAAGTTTACTGCATGGGCAGGTGGGATTAGTTTATATAATATTCATCATCAGGTGATTCAGCCTGCAATATCTTAACCAAACTAGGAAAAAACAAAGTGATATTTCACTGAGGGATTAGAACTGAACTCACAATTTCCGGGTCACATAGCCAAATACTGAACCTACTAGCCCAAAGGGGCAGTTAAGGTTTATACAAAATGAATTAACTTCCTACAATCAACATACCTCTGTTAGTCTTTTAGGAATATAAATATTCTTGAAAGCCTCCTCCTCAATCTGCTCCTGGGCTGTCATTTCATCAAAATCCCTAGATGCTGCCTTTTCTGACAGCTTTTCTAAACATTCTTCTAAATTGGTCTCATTAATAGATGAATCAGTAATAAAGTCAAACAGTTCCTTGACAGTCAGAGTAGCTACACCTTTTTTTCTAAAGAAATCAGAAACATTAGTGCAGTCTTTCCTCAGGAATTCAAATGCATGTGGATGGTCATGTTCAACGGACTGTGAGACATCTATCACAACCAAATTTCCTTTGTGATAAAGTAAATTGAACTCTGATAAATCAGCATGTACAAGTTTACAGACATTAAACATCTTCCACATCATTGTAATGCAGTCTCTATAGAGTGACCGAGCTGTGGACTGTGATATTTCTACATCCTTTAGTTTTGGAGAGGGCCAGCCTCCTTCACCCATAAAGGTCATTACTAGAACATGGCTCCTCAATATAATTGGTTCTGGTACACTCAATTGTGCATTATACATCCTAACAAGATTCCTCATTTCCTTTTCAGCCCATGTCCTTACCATTTTTCGAGGATTTGATCTACAATATCCATTCCTGAATCTGTACTCACCAGATACATACTTGTCTCTATCTTTGAATACCAATATAGAGGTTTTAAATATTTTGACTGCAAAGTCTCTGCCGTCCTTTGAAGTTGCATGATAAACATTAGCCTCTTTACCAGTTGATATGCAGCCATTGATTTCATTTATTATACCTCGGTTAAGTAGTTTGAACAGAATCATTTTAGTGCGTGGGTCCATTACTTGTTCAGCAGTGGCACGATCATGTTTATCTTTGATCCTTATTCTCTCATTATCAACTTTTCTATCATTAAGATTCATAAATTTTTCAGTTTTACTTGACATGACTGGTTCGTATTGGTCGACGTTTATCTTATTGATATACTTTTTGAACAGTTTCTCTGTTGGCTGGTAAGTGCTAATTTTGCTGGATGGTGCTTGTGTGTTGGCATGGTCTTTGCGTTTTATGGTCTCACTTTCATCGGAATCATAAAAATAGTCGTCAGAATCCAGGCCTTCATCTTCACTTTCTTTTTCAACTTCCTTTTTATAAACTGGAAGTGGCGCAAACTGAAATAGCCCATAAAATATCAATCTTTAGAAAACTTTACCCTTTTAAAAGAAAGTTTAGAGCATAAAATTTATCCAAATATTAGACACTTACCCGAACCGATTTAACCTTTACGCTTAAATCTTCTTCGTAATCGCTGAACTGACCGTCAGACATGTTGAGATTAGGCTTAATTTCCTCAGGTCAGTAATTATAAATTCTAGATTTAAATAATACGTCGTGTTTTTAAAAACATGCCTAAAACTTATTATTTCACACGTGTGAAAAGTTCCGATAAAATTCCACCACAACAGAAAGAGATGTAATGTCAATGTCAGTTTGACATTATGATGATTTTTTTCTTTTATTCGTCCTATTTGAAACAGGCTATGATCATAGAGTGAGCTGCCATGACAGTCATTAGTAAATTTTGTTTGATTGATAAATAAATGAGTGATTCACATGATGTTGATGAGTGATGATCATGATAACAATGTATGATAGATGGTATATGAATGTCCTACTAGTTTCAGTAAAGATGTGGGACTTTACTGAAACCTTCGCGGACTTCTTGAGACAACTCAAAGTGACCGTTATTCTGTTTTGTTTCATTTGCCAACACTTGCACTTGTGCATGAACACGTGATGGTTGATAATTCACTAATAATACACATTAGCATTCGATTTAACATAATTTTAGTAAATAAAACAAAACCGACGACATAACACTTCACTTTCCCGCTATAAAGTCTTGGTCCTGCTGACTACATCAATGTACTACAATCCACATTATGTTGTTTACTAGATAGATTATTTATGGATCAGTCATGATGAGAAATCTTATACAGCCATTTCTGTCACCAAAATACAATGAACATAAAAGAGAAGAAATAACTTCTTTAGCTTAAGAAGTACTTTGAAGAAAATGTTTAATTCCAATATTCTTGATTCTTAGGGTTGGTACCAATCTGAAGGACATTCATCATTATCGGCATATGTCGTCCCACACTGCAGGGTCTTCCGGCTTCCCGCTCAGGCATTATGTAGATTTAATTATTATTATTTATTTATTTTGTCAGTTGTCATTTGCTTTATCGCGTTTTTTTATGTATTAATTTTTTAATGTATGTTTGTATATTATAATATGACACGTTTGCAATTTTTAACCAATTAATATTTAAACAGAGCACCAGTCATTACATTTTAGCTTCTAGTAGTTTTAGTTTTATTGTAGTGTAAGTATGTATTTAGTCATCATCTCTAATTTTAATATTATTTAAAGCAATGAGGTTCGACCCGGATATATTTTTGATTATAGTAGTTTGCCTTTCAAATGAACTTGTTACTAATTAAATAAAGACTTCACGATTAAAAAGTAGGGTGGCTTGATTGAGGATTCGACCAATTCAATGTCAATTAATAAACAAGCGAGTATATTTTTTATTTGCTTCCGCTCGTGACTGCATCTAGGAATTTGCTTTTAAATAACGAGCAATAGGAACTGTTGTAAAAAACTTACTTTCAGTGCTTACGCAATCTTAAATTGTTCATAAATCGCATTCATAGAAAATTCATAGATTTTCCACGTCCCACACCAAACATTGAGGCTCAAACATTGATATTAAAGATAAAAGGACTTATTAATTTACATTGGTATGGCTCAGTGGGTACCAACTCTAAGCTTTGAACTGAGCAAGTAATCACTACTTTGAACTCCAATGAGGGACGTCTTTGGAAAGTCTAAGCCATCGGCGTAGGTACGTAGCGTTGCTGCTTTGTCGGTTTTTTAGGTCAGGAGTGTGCACAGATATCGCATGATTTTGCCTCCCTAAGTGTATTATTTCATCAGCCAACCAAGCTGAAGTTAAAGCGACATCAATTTAGCATGGAAATATCAAAGGCAATACTGAGAAATTCGTTGCAAGCTTGTGTTTCCCGAAATATATATTTTGGGTGTCTTCCGCTTGAAGACGCGAAGAGTACTAATAAAGTAAAAAGGTTTTTCTAATTCAGCGTGCTGCATCTTATACATCGTCGATGTTTAACACCAGACTAGGTCTAGCCTTTAAAAATAAGTAAATAAGGTATATTCCCGATTGTCGACACAGACTTTTTCGCCACAGTGTAGCTAAAACTATCACAACAACAGATTTAAGAATACAAGTATAAAATAAAAATTACAATGGGTAACAAACGTATAATAATTTTCAAATGATACAAAATCTCAAAATAATAATAATAAAATGTCGAACGTAGTGCGTATGTAGGTACTTGCCTACCCAACTATGAATTATGGGTTTCCACAAAATGATCAATTCCAACCACAAATTACGTAAAACAGTATCGACGCATGTCACTATAACTAAGTAGATTATACTTTCACTTAACCTAAACCTAATATTCCATGAGTTTACAGACATCCAACGACACGTTTGATTGGTAATTCCCAAATACCAATAGCTAATATTTTTAAGAATTAGAAAGTAATTTATCCAGCAAGGGATATAATGCCTACTGGCTTAGATAGTTCTAAACAACGGATAAACAGACTTATATACTTTTTTGTAAATACATATATATATTATACAAAGAAATACTCAGACCAATACAAACAGATATGTTCATGCTCACAAAATGTTTGTACTGCCCGGAGATCGAACCCCTTGGTATATAGCCGACGTCGACCATTACACCAAATAGGTCGTCTAAACTAGTTCATATAATTAGTCTAAGTACTTATAATTGATTTCTTTTATATGTACATGCACCTATGTTAAACACTAAATAAACGTTTTATTATTATTATAAACTTTATACAACACTTGTAACTGCAAACAACCCACACAACAGGCAACTTGAATTTTTTCATAGTGCAATTCATCAGACACCTGCCAGTTACTATTGGTCACGATTCCGAACCAATATGAAAGGTCGTATTTTCATAATAGATTATCTCATACCTGTAGTTTGTTCATGAGCGGCGGTATCACTTACCACCAGTTCCCTAATTGCACGATTGTCAAAAAGCGCCAATTCTATCTTTTGTCTCAATTATACATTTTGAAATAGGTAGATATTTGATTGTATTTGATATCTACTATGTGGTCTTTACTATGAAATTACCATTTTGTTTGAAAAATATATAACAAATTAATTTTTCATGTAGTTTTTGCTCGTGTTTTTTAAATATAATTAATTTAAAATTAGAATTCTTAGCCAAACAAAAATGTAGATACTATTATCGTTTTCCATTGACATATGAAGGACTAATAATAAATGTCTCTGTGCACGCCACTGTCAGACCGTATGGAACTTATGTAAATACCTATACATAAACACCAGATTATAGTAATCGATGGTTGCATTTGCGGAGTTTTATTAGTTTTAATGATTCCCGTAGTGATGTTTCGATTAAGTGGCCACGCTTCTATGAAGGTCATAAAAGCAAAGGTTATATTTCCATCGGAATTAAATTAATTAGGCGCGAAATACTATAATTTGTACCAATACTATTTTAACCATGCTTCACTGCTTTTCAAGGTATAATTGGTTGGTGGAGGGTGAAATGTGGTCAGCAACGTACCTATAGTAAGATATATGTAGAAATCTCATAATAAAGGATACAAGTTATGTTTTCATCATGTTTTGTTTAATAGTCCTAGCGAGCTTTCATAATACCTTTAACAGATACATAGCGTACAAGTTATTGACGTATTAGCTTGATAAAGACGCTAGGTACTTCTAATGTAGGTAACTAGTTAGAGATGCTACGATTCTTACGTAGCGTCTTTAGTTCAATAAAACATTCTTGCTTATTAGCATTCATTTCAAGTGAATACTATCCTTGATTTTTGCCTTTACCATTTAGCGGAATTTTTAATGTTACAAATAAATTAGATCATTATCCTTGTTAGGTAGATATTTCAACTCGTTCGCTTTTTATTTGTATTTGCCAGTTGACCAGTCAAGTAATAAAGGTCTCCATTGACCACGAATTATTAACAAAAAGTAATTGTCAAGGTAACAGAGAAAGGAAAGAGAAAATAAGGAATTACAAGTAACGAAGCCAAAACTGCGTAGTTAGAAGAAAACCTTCATATGTAACTAAACCCCGCTTTAAGTTTAAAAGTATAGTTTGAATTCAGGGGGGTAACCGCAATCTCTTAAAACAGTATTGTTTAATGATACGTCAGCATTTTGTACCAGAAAAGATGAAGTAATATTATTGTAATACCGTTTTAAGAGATGACGGTAACCCCCCTGGAACCTTTTATTTTTTAAGGAAGGAATCATGATTGCATGATTTATTTACTCCACGCAAAGTTCCCAGAATAATTATAATGACTCAAATGGAATATTCAAAGTTGAAGAAAACTTTCCAGACAATAATTTTCCTTGATTCATGGATATGACACAGCTTTAATTAAAACAAATTTAATTTGTAATGTTTGGTGTTAATATGAACAGTTTCATGTTGTAATATTGTTAGTAGGTACGACAATGATTCGCAATTTCGATACAAATTAGGAGTAAATAAATCCAAGTCTTGAAAAGCAATTATTTGGAAAGTAAATTAGACACTTAAATTTTATTGTGAACTTCAATTCACTCATTTAATTCCAGTTGTACCACGGGGCTTTAGGGGTAGCTGTCCAACTTTCAAAATGGTTGGACCAGCGCACCTTTTGATAGTTCCGTGGTCTAATTTATTTTAAAAATATCTTGCCAACATTAAAAACTTCAAACTACAAGAATTACAAGCTTATTTTGCAAGAATACTAATTTGGTCATTGTGATTATTTGAAATGTACACATTTAAATGAATATTGGATAGTAGGCAGGTAATGAGGATAATTTTACTGTCCAAGCACAGTTTAAAATTCAATTACTGTAAATGATGCTTCCAAAATTTTGCTAAAATGTTATTGGTTGTTATAAACTCAATGCGGTACAAATTCGCGACATCAATTTAATAACACTGCTAGAGCGGATAAAATAACCTTACTCAGTGACTGACGCAGTTCGTAAGTATTTAAGAAGGTTACGCTTTGAGCGTACGGCCAAAGGCTTGGAGTTGCGTCCGTGGCCAGCCGCCTGAATAAAAAAACAAATGCATTAAAAACTTCTATTTATTTTTAAATTGAAATAACATTAGAGAAATAAAGTGAAGTGAAAATGCCTGCCGATTCAGACCTAATCCTTCCCGTGGAGGAAGCGAGAGGTGACGGCGAGTTGTTCAAGTCAATATCAGATCGGTCGAAGCATGAGGATTTTATCAGGAGAGCGGTGGATTTGCTGGTGGAAAGGGTTGTGTTTGGGAGATCGTCGCGCAGTTCTAAGGTGGTGGAATGGACCATACCTGAGGACGTTCAACAGGCGATCGACCTGAAGCCCAGAGATGGACCTATGTCTCATGACGAGTTGTTGGGCGTTATGGCTGATGTAAGTACTACCCTTGTAGTGATTTTTATTTGACTCAATATTTCTGGTTGACACATTATTCAATTTTTGACATAATCATCATCGTTGGCCTAGAAAGACCTGGCCTTCCTATGCTGAGTTTGGGCCGATAAGCTTCAAATTCCTCAAAATTCCTAATCAATTTTACCTGTTTGTGGAATATCCTTTCGAACTCACAAAAGAGGTTATTTGGTGACATGCTCGGTAATGGCTCAACAAAACAAGAAGTCAACTGTACCATAGAGTCATCTCAATAATTAAACTGTGCCAAGAAGTAAATATGGCAGATACTGATGGCTATTGATGTGTAATAAGGTTTGGAGAATTTCCAATTGAAATGTACTTTAATTATTTTTATTTATCAGCTCATATTATGTCCCCACCGAAGGGCACGAGCCTACCCGTGAAGGGTGTAAGTATAGGTCTTAGTCACCCACGCTAGCCCAGTGTGGATTGGCCGACTTCACATACAGCCTTCGTATATCTATCTAGGCGCAGGTTTCCTTATCGTTAGAGAAAAAAATCGAAAAGACATTGGCACGTGGCGGGATCTGAACCTGAACCCTCCAGATCGGAAGGCAACAGTCCACAATGAGTCACCAATTAATTAATATGCATATACTTATATTATTAGATACAAATATTTCCACAATTATAGCTACTTTCGATAATGTTGTTATTTGTATTGAATTCAATTAGAAAAACATAATGTACTGTGTAATTAATCGAGTGAAACTCATTATTGGCGGACCACTAAATTAGAGTCATTCCAGTCTACCTGCAATTGTAATGCATAATAATTGTGATAGTAAAAATAATTTGATTGTACTTTACGTCTTCCCCAGGTCGCACGGTATTCCGTGAACACAGCACACCCATACTTCGTCAACCAGCTCTTCTCCTCAGTGGACCCTTATGGGTTAATAGGCCAATGGCTAACGGACGCACTCAACCCCAGCGTGTACACGTACGAGGTGGCCCCCGTCTTCACGCTGATGGAGGAGGAGGTTCTCCGAGAGATGAGGACCATCGTAGGCTGGCCCGAGACGGAAGGCGATGGCATTTTTTGCCCCGGCGGGTCCGTTGCGAACGGTTACGCAATTAGCTGCGCTCGGTTTTACTTCTACCCGGAGATTAAGGTCAGTGTCAAAGTTCTTATGTTCATTGTTTTTAGGAAGTGCAAGGGTAATAGTTGGCTTCCTCGTAGGCGGCGTGTGAATGTTAATAACGTCTCATTATTGTTAGGCATTCTTCTTTTGGCAGGAAATACATTGCTAAAATTGTAATAGGAAAACAACAATCTAATAATACGTGCCTCTATTATTTAATATAATATTGAATTAAAAATGAAAGGGCTTGTGAAATAATTAGTCGCTTTGTCCAATATGATTGCTAATTTATTCCTTTAGGCCAGGTAATGTAATTATACTTTAATAAAAGAGGAAATTGAATCGAGGTAATCGTTTGGGTTCGTTTGAACTGGTTATTCCCATAATTCGTGGTAGAGCTATTTCATATTATATTACATATTAATATTTTATTTTGTATAAAATGGAGCTTAACGTAAAGGATTTGTATATACTGTTTTCGATTTTTGATACTTTTAGAATAATAATGTCATCTTTATAATTCGTCATAAAATTCGATTAAAATGAATTATCTCAAAAAATAAACATTTCTTATGAAGTGGTAAACACATTATTTTAATCTCTTCCACTCTACTACTATCATCTTATTCTAGTTTATGAAACTCTACACTGATATTTATTGCAAGTGTTTAAAACCTCGGAAAGCATAATTTCGCAAACGATCAAGTTATCATGTTTTATCATGTGCTGGCTTTAGCTTGATGTGTTTGCGTTCTAAATTAAACATAAAAAAATCTAATATTTTTGTGGGACCAATGATTTGATAGCTTTCTATTTTACTAAATTGATATTTATGACTAAAAAGTTGATGTATATCAAAATGTGATAATTGAATAGGTACATGGATAAAAAAGAGTGTTTCCTTTTGTTTTTGCTTATCATCCATTTTGTAAGTAACTCCTGATCAATGCTTATACCGATAACGAACTTTATGCCGATAACATGTATTTTTAAAATAAATAAGTAAGGAAGTATATTTTTCCCCACGTGTATATTTAAAAAAACATATATATGATTTTATATGTTGCATCCTTCAGAGCTAATGTTTAATAACAATGTTGCTATTAATCTTTATTATAACAATCTCAGTTATTTAAGGAAGCCGTTCGTTTGCCTTAACCCCGTTTTGACGTTCATTACAAATCGCGTGAGCCCGAGCAAACCTTGATGATTATTTGAATCAGTTCTTAGTAGGATTATTTGCAAATGCTTTAGAATTATAACTGAAAAAGTAAAGCGTAACATGCTTTTGAACTGGATTAATCAGGCAATTCGTAAAGACCCTTCATTGTTCAGCAGGTTGCATTAACTGAAACCTCGAAAGGTGGCGAGTCCCTTAACAAAAAAGTGTAGGTACTAAATATCAAATTTATAAACCATGATGTGTAATGGAAATGTAAAGAAGACCAGAAAATTTTGGTATACTTAAAGACGACCAGAAACTTTCGGGATCAGAGCAATCCTCGCCAGCTTTGAGGTGCATCCTACTGAATGACTGAATCCATAAAATCCATTATATTTGGCTTACTATCTAAGTATCAGTTACTGGGTGGGAAACTAGGTACTGAGTCGTCGAAGTAGGTGCCAACGCAGGGCCAGATATCGTCCCGTGAAATAGGATTTTTATATTTCTGTGTTCCGGAATGAGGGCACTGTAGCCTGTAACGGGGTTTATGAGACCTAACATATGGCTCGGGTGACGGGCGCGGAACTGTGTTGACGAAAAATATAATGACTACTTACGGTTATTGATTTCCATCAACACTGCATGTGTCTTCGTCAGGCGTATCACTTTCCACTATTTGAGCGCACTGACCGTCCCATTCACTTATGAAATAAAATAAGTTGCCATTATGCTTGGCGTTTGTGGACTATGAGAAAGCCTTTGATTCGATCGAGACTTGGGCTGTGCTTCAGGCCCTCCAACGGTGCCATATTGACTTTCGCTATATCGAAGTATTGAGATGTCTGTACGAGAGCGCTACTATGTCAGTCCGTGTACATGAAGAGCTTACACAACCTATCCAATTGCACCGAGGAGTGAGACAGGGAGACGTTATATCTCCGAAACTGTTCACAGTTGCGTTGGAAGATATGTTTAAGCTGCTCGATTGGAAAGGACTCGGCATCAACGTAATGGCGAGTAAATCACTCATCTTCGATTTGCCGATGATATAGTAGTCATGGCAGAATCCATGGAGGATTTAAGCACTATGCTCGAAACCCTAGACAGAGCTTCTCAACAGGTGGGTCTTAAAATGAACATGGACAAGACGAAAGTCATGTCTAATACCCATGTCGTACCTATACCGATATTAGTTGGAAGTTCTGTCCTCGAAGTTGTAGACGAATATGTGTACCTGGGACAGGTAGTCCAAATGGGTAGGTCCAACTTCGAGAAGGAGGTTTCTCGTCGAATTCAATTAGGATGGGCAGCGTTTGGGAAGTTAAGGCAGATCTTTTCGTCCAAAATACCTCAGTGTCTCAAGACGAAGGTTTTGACCAGTGTGTGTTGCCAGTTATGACATACGGAAGCGAAACGTGGTCGCTCACTAAGGGCCTCTTGAATAGACTCAAGGTTGCTCAGCGTGCTATGGAGAGGGCTATGTTAGGTGTCTCCCTACGCGATAAAATCCGAAACGATGATATCCGTAGGAGAACTAGGGTGACCGACATAGCCCAGAGGATTAGCAAGTTGAAGTGGCAGTGGGCAGGGCACATAGTGCGTAGAACCGATGGCCGATGGGGCGGAAAGGTTCTCGAGTGGCGTCCACGTAACGGAAAGCGAAGCGTAGGCCGACCCCTAACCAGATGGACGGATGATCTGGTTAAGGTGGCGGGTAGCAGATGGATGTCAACTGCAAGGGATCGGTCCGCGTGGAAATCATTAGGGGAGGCCTTCGTTCAGCAGTGGACATAATTAGGCTGTAATGATGATGATGATGATGATGAAAGTTGTGTCGGTCACCATAAATGTTCTTATTGATATATTTTTCTTTAGACGAGATCGAACCCACACCAGGGTGTGTAAAGCAAAGTTGCCCTCCAAATGTGATTTAAGAGCGACCAGCCTTCATGTATGGGGTCTAAGCAAAATACCCGTGGTGCATTCTGTTAACTAACGTACTTTTCTCATCTTTAAATAAATGTTAATCCGACAATCTTACGCTGAAGGAAAACATCGCGAGGAAACCTGCGCACAACTACAAAGAAATTAAAAGTTGTTGAGTGGTAGTCATAAAAAATATAATAATTACAATTGACGATTCAAAAGTATTTGAATTGTTCGTGAATTCGGCCAATCCACACTAGGATGACTAACGCCTATGTATACACCATATTACGGGTAGGCTCGTGCCCTTCGGTCGGGTTGTATAATGAGCTGATGAAAATGATAAGAAAGCTAGGCGAGCGCAGATAGCTCACAGCCCTAAACTTGTTGTCTAGACTAAACTAACCCTAGATTACGAATTAGACTCAATTAATGATCGTGTAATGTATGTATATTTTAGTTGAAATTAACTAAATATTGCTTTAATCGGCACCTGCTCCAAGCGACCTCAGAAAATAAAAAGCTTTACGTACTATTACCGTCATAAAACCGGAATTTTGAACTCTAGCAGATCATTAACCTGCAGCAAAAAATGTGTCGCAAAATGTACCGACTTTAAGGACAAGTATCCTTTGATAAGACAAGCATGTTTAACTACAGATCAGTTCAGTTCCTTTAAAAATTGGAATCTTTTTTTAAAAGGAGGGAGGGCTGAGGTTCAAATCCCGCCACGTACCAATATGTTTCCGAATTTCCGAAATTATATGTACGTTATCCGACGCTCTTACGGTAAAGGAAAACATCGTGAGGAAACCTGCGCACACCTGCGAAGAGATTCAAAGGTTGTGCGTGAAGTCGTCCAACCCGCACTAGGCCCGCGTGGACGACTAAGACCTATACACGTTTAATGAGATGATAATGATGATGATGACAACAGAACTATTGTGCCCTATAAATACGGTATTTGTGAATCGCTCCCCTTTACATTTTATCTTGTAGTTAGCACTCTTTAAGATTTTAATTTTATGGGGCGTATGTGATAGTTGACCAAATTAATTATTTTGGTGGCATAAACAGGTCTTAAAACTTTATTTTCTGAAGAATGTTATTCAGCTTGAAGTGTCCGTGTAAGAGGACTGTTACCTGTCATATATTTATAATATAATATGTTCCTTAATCCTTAAAATAAGAATTGTTTTGAATAGAAAGTGTAAATTTCTTCTGAATTTGATTCTTGACGTTTTTATGATAGCTTAATATTTCTGGGAGTGTCTTTATGGAAGTTTGTAACGGTTACTCAGAGGTGATTCCCTAGTTGTTGCGACTTTTTGCAATATTCGCGTATTAATTAAACAAATTATGGAATAAATAATTTTCAATGTATGTCATTCATCAACCAAAATTTTTGTAAATTACCGGGATGACGTCCATAGGTTAATTTAGTATTTCTGGGAGTTTCTTTAAGGAAGTTTGTAACTGTTTCTAATATGGGTATTTCCCTAATTTAATACCAATTAAAGACTTGTAGGTACTTCATGGCTTTTTGATAATTCCACGTATTCAGTTAATAAATTATGAAGTAAAATATTTAGATTTTTTTATACCAATTTTACTCCTATCACGGCACCTAAGAATATTGTGCAATAAAATAAATGCATTTTGTATAGATATAAATGTTATTTTTTTTGTCTTTTTATAGTTTTATCAAGTTTTATATGTGACCTTGACATACAACAACCAGTTCATGACATTATGATTTAACCTTACTTCCGAATTCCTAAATCGGATATATCAATGGAAATATGTTTCGAAATTATAATTTTGTGTTCATTAATATAAGATAGGGAACATTATTAAGATAATGAGGACATAAAATTTATATAAACTAATAAATATAATGTCATGGTGATCATCATCATTAGCTCATACGTCCCCACCGAGGGACACGACCCTACCCGTATAGGGTGTATAGGCCTTAGTCGTCCACATGGGCGTAGTGCGGATTGGTTGACTTTACTTACAAACCTTTGAATCTCTTCGTAAGCGTGCGCAGGTTTTCTCACGATGTTTGCCTTCACCATAAGTGCGTCGGATAACGTACATATAATTTCGATAATCCGTAAAGATTCTGGTACGCGGCAGGATTTGAACCTGCACCCTTCAGATCGGAAGGCAATAGTCCATACAATAATTTGTGATGATACCAACGTGAAAATGCCACATCGGTTCGAATTTTTACATTATCCATGTTTATTTTTAAATCTGTATGATTTTTTAAAATTAGTGATAAAACATTAATTAAAAAAATATAAATATCCACTGAGAATCACACAGCGCCATCTAGCCCCGAATTAAGCGTGAAGCCTATAGTATGCGTACTAAACAACGGATATATTACTTATATATTTTTATTGTAAATAAAAATATATAAGTATTTATATCCGTTGTTTGTATAAACTAATCTTACTTATTATACATAGAAAACATCCAGACCAATAAAAACAGATATGTTCATGCACACAAATGTTTGTATTGCCCGGGGATCGAACGTGGCACTCTTGGTGTAACAGCCGACGTCTCAACCATTACACCAGATGGGTCGTCAAACAAATATTAAACAAAACATGTCGTGCTTGCAATTAGTCTATCAACCCAACTAGGAATAAATATAAATAATGAGAAAGGAAGCATTTCCAGTTTTTTAAATTATGACAATATTATGTCCTCAAAAATTGCCATAAATTATTTACTGTAAGAATTAAAACATGTTATTATTATATAATGGTGCTTCCTAATGAATATAGAACTAACGGAAATTTGGCTTGCTATATGTTAAGGAACTCTACTTATAGTTTTATTTATGTAAGTTTTGTTCTCATTATCATAATCATCAGCTTCGGCCCACTGCAGGCCACAGGTCTTCCCTCACGGCATAGCTATAGGGAGATTGGGCCTTAACCCAATGGTGTTAACGATTACCATCCTTAAATTGAAGCGGAACCTTCGCCTTAACATGCCCTTCAAAGCAAGGAATCATTTTTCTTTTTGGACAATCAGGTGTTTCAGCCTCCAATATATCCTAGCCAACTAGGGAAAATCGCACAAACTGCACGTTTTTCGAACCCACTGTGTCCGGGTCACTAGACTACGGAGGCAGTTTCTTCTTATCAAATTAAATATTTTTAAATTGTTGACCATATACATAAAGGTTGATAATTCGTTAACGATCAATCGTTAAGAATAAGCGAAGTTTTTTAAAAAAATATCTGGTATTGTTATTATTCAAAAGTTGATGAGTTTTTTTATGGAATATAAAAGTCATTATGTTCAATAGAATTTATGCTAATACAGTACTGTTCTTAGTTTTCCCGCTCCTTTTTCCAATAACCAACAGTTTAAATGCCGTGTTGGTCTGTTTAATTGAAATTGTAACAACCACCTATAAATTTACGATGAAATCTGGACTCGTAATAAGTGCTGGCTGCGACTGAGTATTTGCTGCCTAATTATTGCCTGACTGTTACTTAATGTTAGCGACCTTTTTGCCAAGGTTTTACAAACTGTGGACAAAGTAATTTGATTCAAATTAATGCAGAGCTTTAGCAGAATATTATTTGTAATCAAAATAAAGGGTAAGATTCGTTAAAGGATCATTTGAAGTTGGTTAGATATTATTTCAGTTTCTGAACTAAAGGTAACCTGTAGTGTGAGATACATTTATATAATCAAATATAGAAAAAACTATACATACAACTCATGTGCATTGATGTTGACGATCCAGTGTCTAAAAAATATTCACTGTTATTTCATTAAAAAATATCAGCTTCACACGCTTATCAAAAAGCCATTTTTGATAATTTCATTGCAGTATAAGATGGCGAGGAGCTAGAGGCTCGCCATTCGCTCATTTTTATTTTCCTTTTAAATTTATAGTTTTAATTGACACGTGTGATTTCAATACTAGGCATTGTTGTTCAGTTGTTTAAAAATAGATCTTATAACTAATAATCAAATTCAACTTAACGGGTTTAAAATTCTGACTGCTGTCCGTCTAGGTTTGCCTTTACCAAATATCTGACCCACAAATGTATGCGGGGAACTCATATATTTGAAATGTATATTGCTGGATGAGTAAATATATCTAGTTCTCGATAAGATCACGACGACTTTTCTATTGCTAATAAATAATTTGATTGAAAACTATGGCATTTCATTTATTATTTTTCACTCCTTACTGTATATATATTTGAAGTATAACATTGTACCTATTCAATAGATAATATTAATTATGTTTATTGGTATTATGCATATTCACCTCAGTTTATCAGGACATTAATAAATGTAATGGTAGATGTAAATATTCCCGTTTGTTCACTTTTAAGAACTACTCGTAAATCAAACTTATCAGATTACCCATGGTACATTTCCATACAACCTGAGGGTTCAGTAACGAAGATGTACCTCCACGCAAATTTGGCAGAATATGATCATTACAGTACAGTGTTCTGTACTGCTGATGGGATTGTTTTTAACCTCAATCAGTAGTAAATTTATATAATAAATAAATATCCACTGACTATCAAACAACGCTATCTAGCACCAAGTTAAGTGTGAAGCTTGTATTACAAGTACTAAACAACAGATAAACAAACTCATATATTTTGTTTGTAAATACTCTTACATATTATACATAGAAAACACCCAGGCTAGTAGAAACAGATATGTTCATGCACAAAAATGTTTGTACTGCCCGGACATCGAACCCAGAACCCTTGGTGTAGTGACGGGCGTCCCAACAATTACACCAAATGGGTCGTTACCAAATTTGTAAATACTCATCATCATCATCAGTTCATTTAGACGACCCCATCTAGGTGCAAGAGCATACCCGTATAGGGTGTATAGTCGTCCACGCGGGCCCAGTGAGGATTGGCCGACTTCATGCACAACCTTTGAATATGTTCGTAGTTGTGCAAAGGTTTCCTTACTATGATTTCCTTCACCGTATGAGCGTCAGATAATAACATATAATTTTGAAAATTTTAAAATACATTGATACGTGGCGGAATTTGAACCAGCGCCCTCCAAATCGGAAGGCAACAATTCACACCAATGAACCACCATGATGTTCGAACTCGCACTCGTAGTCAAATATTATTTTATGTTTATATAATTATTCAGTTAAGTTGGCCATTTTTAGATTGATTTTGACTCCTGGAGATTAGTCTGCGTTAATTCATTAGGAGACCCTTCCCAGATATTCTGGATTGAATTCTCTTTAAATACTCAATTATACCTACTTCAAAGTTATACCACAGTAAAGGATTTTTTTTATTTAATAAAAACATTTCTTTGTTGCAGAGCAAAGGCGTTTATGCAGTGCCACGTCTAGTCCTGTTCACTTCAGAACTGGCTCATTACTCCACACCCAAGATGGCCGCCTTTATGGGTATCGGGAACGATAACTGCATCTTGGTGAAAGCGGATAAATACGGAAGGATGGATGTCATGGACTTGGAGAGAAAGATTGTCGAAGCTATCGAAGACGGTGCAACGCCGTTCATGGTTACGGCCACGTCCGGGACAACTGTGTTTGGGGCGTTCGACCCTTTGGTGCCGATATCGGAATTGTGTAAGAAATATAATCTGTGGCTCCACGTTGACGCTGCTTGGGGTGGCGGTGCGTTGATCTCGAAGAAGCACCGGCATCTTCTCAACGGGATCGAGTTGTGAGTTATTCTAAGTATTTTCTTCTCCACATTTGCATATTGCTTATATTGATGCACAGTTTTGCGAAGGAATATAATATAATTATAAAAAGTATATTGTGTTCTGTATTCAATTAATTTTTTTTTATCGGTTTGAATGCACCTCGACAAATTGGTTAATAATGTAAAATCAAATATTGCTTCATAAATTGTACTCATAGTATATTAGTTGCAAAGAAACAAAAACAAATAAATTATATGACCACCAATCATATTATATTAAGATTTATGTTTTAAAGGATTGATTGCGATAATAGAACACGTGTCAAACTTTAAACAGTAGTCGGAAAGTTGTAGAACAAATTGATTCTATTGACCTTGCTATACTTTAGGATAAATATAACAGCGCAAATTGAGGCAAACTCCAATGCCAGACACAATGTGAAGGTAGTTAAATTCTTAACTGACACAAAATTTATTTTCCAGGGCCGACTCGGTAACTTGGAATCCTCATAAGTTGTTAGCAGCACCGCAACAATGCTCCACGTTCCTAATTAGACACAAGAATGTCCTCAAATTAGCCCACTCGTCAGAGGCGAAATACCTATTTCAGAAGGACAAGTTCTACGACACCAAATACGACACCGGTGACAAACATATACAGTGCGGTCGGCGTGCGGACGTCTTGAAATTCTGGTTCATGTGGAAGGCGAAAGGAACCGAAGGCTTTGAGAAACATATCGACACGCTTTTCGACAACGCCGCTTTCTTCCTCGAACACATTCGACAGAGGGAAGGGTTCCAATTGGTTCTTGATAATCCGGAATGCACCAATATCATGTTTTGGTACGTACCCCCTTGCTTGAGAGGCAGCGAGAACGAGGCCGACTATAAAGAAAGGCTGCACAAGGTTGCACCAAAAATCAAAGAGCGAATGATAAAGGAAGGAAGTATGATGGTCACGTACCAGCCTCAAGGTGACCTCGTCAATTTCTTCCGCATAGTATTCCAAAACTCCGCTTTGGATCATAAGGACATGGTTTACTTCGCGAATGAGTTCGAAAGGCTTGGTAAAGATATTGTTGTGTAAATAATATTTTACTACTGTTGTGAATGGCCGACTGTGATTATTGATTATTCCTTAAGTTCAAATAATTTTATACAGCAGATATGTTTGATACAAGATCTGTTGAATGAAAGTTCAAGATTTTTAAAAACTTTTTTTGATACAATAATTTATTTTTAAAACATCATGAAATGACTTATCGTAATGTAATATCGAATGTACATAATCACAGTCTACATAGATTTTAAGTAATTTATATGACGTGAATATTTTTAGATGTTAACAAAATAGTATAAATCAGATATTGTGATCTTAGCATAATAGTTTCTAAACTGTATTTCTAATGCAAAATGTGTTTATCGATTTCCCGGTGATAAAAGAAATATGCATGAACTATTACCGTGATTAACGATGTAACCAAAATAAAGTATTTACAATATAGGAATATTTTTCTTTATGCTATGTGTGTGTGGGAGTGCTATGATTCGGCATGAATAGGCCAGACTGGTTCAACCGCGGTCGTTCCCGCTCGTCACCCCTAGCTTTGTCCACGACCGGTGAGGAGTGGGAATTTATTTGAAAAAAAAAAACACCCATATGTCACCCCGGGTCATGGTCACATCACTATGACAAACAAGAATTTTATTCCTGTTTGTCACACTACCGAATTCACCACACCTTTATCACTTGTCATTCGTTCTGGCCAGTACACAGCTTACTGCTTTTATTTTTTAAGTTGGACGCACTCGTAGAGCCTGTCACAGAATACATTAGATTCAAACCCATTTACCGGACCATAGACGTAGGGTTTAATACATTTGCTTAAAATAGGTAGTATTTAAATAAGTTAATAATATTAAGAGCGTCGGTGGCTTAATGGTGTGGTCTGTCGCCCTCCTACCGGGAGGGCTGCGGTTCAAATCCCGCCACGTACCAATGTGTTTTCGAATTTTTGAAATTATATGTACGTTATCCGACGGTCTTACGGCGAAGGAAAACATCATGAGGAACCCTTCATGCACGCCTGCGAAGATATTCAAAGGTTGTGTGTAAAGTCGTCCAATCCGCACTGGGCCCGCGTGGACGACTAAGGCCTAATCACCTCGGGAAGGCTCGTGCCCATCGGTGGAGACGTTTAATGAGCTGACGATTAATTTCCTTTATCATTACTTCTGTCATGGTCAGGCGTATTACCTATCACCAGGTGAGCGCAATGACCGTCCCGTTCACTTAGGGCATAAATAGAAAAAAAGGATTGATGTTTTAACAGATAATAACTTAGATACATATTATTTTTATTTATAATTTGATGACCCATGTAGTTCGATTTCCGGGCAGTATAAACATTTGAGTGCATGAACATGTCTGTTGGTATTGGTCTGGTTGTTTCTAATGATATGTAAAAGAACACATTTTAATGATGTTATAATTTTCGTCAAAATTTAATGATTTATACGTAAATGATTAATGACACAATAATTTCAGACATGCTTCGGTGTTTATATTCGGGCTCGACCAAATGATACCTACTGGAGCCTTAAAAGATTATACGAATTATTCTCGATGGTATTCAAATAAAAATAAATTGCTTTTATGGTATCGGATTCTTTTCTTATTATCACCAGAAATAGCTTACAATTTATAATTTACATAAAAAGGAGTACAGGAATATGAGATCTGATCTAATTTTAATTCTCGTTTAAGTGTTATTTAATATCATCTTCATCGGAATCCAGTTCTAAAGGCAATTCTTCGCAGTCCAACTGAAACGAATAATTATAATAATAAGTTAAAAGTTTATCATCAGACTTTATAAACCTTTTCTTTTTTACTTAGGTATTTGAATAAATAATTTAGCTACGTATTAATTTAACCACGAGAAATGGGATTGTCTGTTTGATACATTATTTCACGTCGAAATCCAAATCAGTCGAAAAAATATATTTTGGCACATAAGAAGACATATTTTGGCATTTAAATTTTACTAGGTGGTAGACTCGATACTGAGTCGTCTAGTTAGGTACCACTGCAGTACCAGATATCGTCTCATGAAACAGGAATGTTTTTTCCTATAACTAATATGAATACTATTTTAGGATGGTGACCATGAACACCCATGTATGGGTCCATGTAGTGATAGGCTCAATCTCTCCATGGCCATGCTATGGGGGATGTATGTGCCCTGCAGTGAGACGTTAATTTAAAATCTATTGAATTTGGATATAAAATGAGTTTTTTAATTATGTCAAGTCTTTTGGATAAAGTTATGAATATTATAAATCTTTACCAGAGTTTCATCGTCCGGAACTCGAGATAGTAAATCCAATATTTCGTTATTTGGTATTCGGTTCGGTCGCAAAATCTTTCTCGTAAACTTATGTATTCCTGAAATAAAACGCAGTGCATAAAAAAACAATAACGACGGTATCTTAATTAGTTTATTTCTATTCACTAATAATACTCAAGTAAGACACTTTAATCGTGAATCATTTTACTCTCCTATCGAATTTTGGTATGCTGGAAGAAATTTCCTTTGCAGAGATAATCTAATTTTACATGTTCATGCAACTTCTTGTAACTTTGAAAGTCTCAACCTGTGTATGAGTATGAATTAAATCAAAAATACGATAAACAATTTACTGTTTATCTAAGATCAATCAATGTCTAAAAGATAGACTAGTAAAATTACCGGGTGTAAGGGACCTAATTTGTCGTCTCGGGAGACAGGTGCATAACAGTGTTGACTACTTACTGTTATTCATTTCCTTCAATACTGCATCTATCCTAGACTGGCGTATCACTTACTATCAGGTGAGGGCATTGACCGTCCCGTTTTATAACATAAAAAGAGTAAATTTCAGAACCATATTCAGCGACTAATTTAATTCATTATAATAGACAAACCCGTAATCACTAAGTAACTCACGAGTGATATGAGTTATTTTCCCAGTTTACTTGGAACAATGCAGGCTACATGGGCTGATTGTGTGAATTGATTGTTGATTCTCTGCTTTGAAGTGTACCTACTTAAAGCCGCCGCTATAATCTTCCGAGAAATAGGTATCTAGTTGTTCACAACCACCAATGAACGCACGTGGTGGGTTATGGCCCAATCTACACGTAACGAGTAAGGCCTGTGCCCTGCAGTGGAACTTTATAGGCTAAAATTTAAATTTAATTTACTAGACTAAAATTTTTACCCACAACACTGTAATATAGATTATATATATATTTTAATAACTTACCCCAAATAATGAAGACGTAATTAATTGGCACAATGAACATAATAAACGCGATGAATAATATTAAGGCAATTGCCAACAGGCTCACAAACGGCACCGTGAAATTTACTAAGCTAAAAAAATAACATGATTGTTAAATAATGAAAACACATTATAGTTGTCGCTCAATACAAATACAAATCTATACAAAAAATAATTGTACGCTATTGCATTCCGTTTGTGAAGCAAAAAATAGTAACGTGACATTAAGACATACTTTTTTAAGCTTTCCCCTATATTTGCAAATTTTCCGAGAATATTTTGTACTGACTGTACCATCTCTTGCAAACTGTTGATTTTTTGTCTCCAATTAAATTTATGGTCTTCCTGCAATTTAAATACAGGTTTAATATAGGTATCTTCATATAATTAATTCCTATGAATTAAGATCAATCTGTGTTAGCCTGATCCTCCGATCGGTATATCTAGCACAAAAAAAAAATACGAACACCAATGTTCAGCAAGAAAATTATTGAATCCTCTTCACAGTTTTAACCGAAAATTACTTAATACTGTTTAAATTAGGGTATTATTATTTAAAGAGCATAAAACATTAATAAGATAAAAAAGGGGACTCGTATTACAAATATGCATGAAAAAAGAAAAGATATTCCTTAATTAATTTCCGATTTCATACCTTTTCTGATTTGACAGTTGCAATTTCAGTTGAGTTTTTGTGCTTTCCTTTATACCCTGTAAATTAATTTTATTTTAAAAGTGTATACATGGTAACAAGTAACAAAGAAATAAAAACTCGCACTTAAAGAATAAATTCAAACTTACAGTTTGAGATATAATACTCCTTGGGCCTATATCTTACAAATGGTATAAGTAGAAGTAGGGGAAACATCCAAATTTTAAAGAAATAGCACACAAAAATCCAAATAAGTAGAGCGAGGAAATTCTGCTTGATGGACTCCCATTCAAAACACATACTGAAACATTAAATACCATGATCTTAAAAACTTTATTTTAATTTTAATGATTATCTCTAACAATATCCAAACGTAAGCAATGTTAATGTATATTATACATACTAATAATAAGAGATTGTGAAAGATTCTGGACGACATATGCCTAAACTAGTCAGGAGCTAAGTGTGTATATGCTTATTTGGCCTACCAACAAGCACTAAACGAAAATGGTAGGTATTTGTCTAGAACTTTATATAGGTAGGTTGCGTATACCTCTCATACTTGTGGTCGCTTCCAGCTTTTAAAATAAATAATACTGCAAAGAATAAAGCATACAAAAACTAATGGTTAATAAAATCTGTTTACATAATACAAGAAAAAGGTTGTAGAAAAAACTATATTTATTATATTATATAAATATATACTATATAAGTAACATCAAGCTGTATGCGAAAAATGAAAATGTTCTCTGGAGCCTGAATAATAGTCTAGAATTCAAATATGAAAAAGAGATGTTTAAATTTGGACAAGTAAGTCGAAAATTAGTAAAGTATTTAATTGAAGTTGTAAATTTTGCTGTTAGTTATTCGAGTTTGAGTACAGACACATTTGATTCTCTTTATTCGGATTATTTACCAAAATAACTTACTTTACAACTTTAAGAGTATCTACTGTCCATTTGATAATAGCTTTAGTCCGTGTTAAATTCCTGGCAAAAACATGTCTATCAAATTTTTGATCTTCTTGAAGAAAGTCGACTTCTTTGCGATTAATTACACGTATTGACGCTTTCCACTGAAAATAAAACGAATTATATAAGATCTTATGTTTATTAAAATGAAACCGATATCTCAGTTGACTACAAAATACGAGCATTTATTTTTAAGTGTTTATAAAATTTTGCTATTTTTCTCAAAATACCTAGCGGAAATAGTTTTCACTTTAACGTAACATAGGTACTTAACCACTGAATAAGGTGTCTACTATTCTGCATCAGCTATTGTGATCTTCTATTCACATGAAGTTCAAAGAAGCCACTGAGGCTTGGACAATAGGGTCCACACATGCAAGCGATTACAATTTAAATTCATAAGAAAATAATCATAGTTCGAATGAATATATACTCACGAAGCTCCAAGAAGTCTTCATTTCCAAGAGGATTCTGGGATTGTTACCTTTAGCTCGTTCCCTATAAGTGGTATCCTTGAGGGCGTACCATACCTTTTCTCCGTTCTTTATTCTTAGTAAAGGTATTGATATTTTGCCAACTTCCTCGTATTTTTTCTCTTCAATAACTGTCACTTCGAGTATTAAAGTAATGTCGGTCAGTTGACTAGAATACGAAAGTTGTATTATTAGCAAGTTTTAAAAACCATTGAAGTTCTTTATAATCTTAACAAAACTATTGAAATTGTTACGTTTGTTTTAAGTTTAAATTGAAGTTATGAACCCCTTTTATAATAAATAAATATCCTCTGATATTCACATTCACAGCGCCATTTAGCCCCAGTTAAGCGTGAAGCCTGTAGTATGAGTACTGAACAACGGATAAACATACTTTTATATATTTTTTTGTAAATACATACATATTATACATAGAAAACAACCAGACCAATACAAACAGACATGTTCATGCACAAAAATGTTTGTACTGCCCGGGGATCGAATCCGGAACCCTTGGTGTTGCAGCCGACGTCTCAACCGCAACACAAATGGGTCGTCATGAAGTGTTTTATTGACTATTCTTGAAACAAGTATTATATTATCAGGGTTACTAATTCGTGAATACCGGTGTTTTCATAGATAAGTTTCACTAAAAATAAAATAGTTTATAAACATCAAAACTATTTTGATAGCTGCTATACTCTAGACAAGCCCAAACTATTGAGTACATATAATTTTTCTACAATGACCTGTCAGCGTGTTTATTTATTATATAGTTAAGTTGCATGTTATACATGTAATTTTTATCATAACCTTTTTCTTTACATTGTTTCAAAACATGTATGAATAGTAGTTTTATTAAAACCAAAAAAATCAAGAATCCTTTTTGGTACTTAAAGTTACAGGATTATGTAAACATTCAATCTAAGCCTGACCGTAATTTTAGTTTTAAATTTATTTATTAAAAAAATTACAAACAGACTTACAATTTGAAAACTTTCATCCAATTGGGGTCATTTGTTTTATACTCCGTGTGTGTTTGTAACCTTTCATTAGGCAATTTGAGGACACAGTAACAGTCTTGGGCATTTAGACCTTTAGCCCCATAAACTATCACGGTTAGCCAGCCAACGTCGTGAATTGTATTAGCTTTATTCTGAAAACAAAAGGTGGTCAAGGGTTCAATAAAGAGATCTTACGAGATTTCTGATTTAAGTGATTTAAAAGTTTCAACTGATTTGGTATAGGATCTTAATATTGTTAAATAACTTAAAGTTTCACTAAATAAAGTTATGCCAAGGGCACTACTCCTTGAGAATAGCTTTATTTAGTGAATTAAAAGAACTCGCTTCATTAATTGCCTATTTTCTCAATTGCTATGTACCGGAGTTACTATTGTAGGTAAGGTAGGTACTTTGAATTTTCTAATTGTAAGCATATAAACACAACATATAAGTTATATTGCATGGTTTAGAGAAACTCCTATAATATCTAATCTAGAAAATATAATTGGGATCATAATTAATATTAAATCTGATTTGGACTTTGATTAATTGATCGTGTAATTTTAAATAAAGACGATAACATTTAAAAATGAAATCAAGCAGTAATCATTTAAGAGATGATTACATTGGAAAAAATAATAATTTAATAAATTAACAGCACTACTTATTTTCCATACGGGGATAAACATCTCACCAAATTTTTTTTGTTTAACTGCATTTCATCAGTCCCAAAAACTGTGTTTACCAAAGTTGTACCACTGATAGTTAGCAATATAAATATTTTCGCTCCAGATGTTTCACCACCAGTCAGATCTAATCTTAATTTATGCGTCTTCTCTGTCTCCAAACTTGACAAATCTAAAATATGTCTGAAACACATGGATATCGATAAAACTAAATACACAGTTACTAATATTAATAACAAAGATAAAATCTACTACTTCCAAACACAAACTTATGGTATTTGTAAGGGTTTCAATTTTATCAGACGTTCTCATCATATTTTTGTTTCTTTTTTAGCTTTTTGTAGTTGTTTTATTTATCCCAATTAGTTAATTTTATCGATTTTTTTATAAGGGGGATTGTTTATCCGAATATATAAACTTGAGTACCCAATTCATGATTAAAATAAAGCATTTCTTTCTTTGAAGATATTTCATTTAGTTTACTACATCTGCGCATCACAAACTGTAAGATAAATGAATGGGTGTTCACAGACCGCAACGTAGCTAGGTCTAGTGTGTGTTGTACCGCAGTGCAGGATCCACCAAATAGAGATGAGGTTACAATGGTTACTGAATCAATCAATTCAAGAGTTGTAAACTCTGTTACAGTTTATTTGATTCATTTACAAATTCATACGAAAACATTCTTACCTGCCTATAAGAGATGTTTTGTCAAAACATGAGAACTCCAGCATGTGCTCCTCAAACATGAATATGTTAAATAATTCCTGCCACTTTACTACAGACGCGCCCGATTTTATTACCTTGGAACTGCCTTTTTCTGGACCGAGCCTGAGAACACAATTTTATTTTATTACGGGAATTTACTACACAATATTTATGAGAAATATTGATTTCTGTCTTATATTTTTAGTCTTACCTATATTTACAATTCAATAAACGTTCTTTTCCTTCACCTGTA
Source organism: Leucinodes orbonalis (assembly GCA_019425675.1). Classification (NCBI taxonomy): domain Eukaryota; kingdom Metazoa; phylum Arthropoda; class Insecta; order Lepidoptera; family Crambidae; genus Leucinodes; species Leucinodes orbonalis. Next base: position 104,504 of record PQWD01005833.1, read on the forward strand.
TCTTCAAGTCCACTAATTTCAATAAGAGCAACTGTCACTGTTGCTTGTTTTGATTTCCTGCTTACATCTTGTTTCTTATTGCTTAAAACTAACTAGAATAAAAAATCATGAAAGTAAATAACTGCAATAAATGTAGAGTTTGGAAGTTAACTATGAGTATTCGATAAATGTTAAATGAATCAGGGGTATCTGTCAATCAATACAAATGTTTTGGAATATTGTTCAAAATATTTTTTTCGAAACAGTGTATCCTACGGATAAGTATAAAATATTTTAGCTTCTTTCTTGGAAATATTTGTGGTAAATGACAAATAAAAATGAACATTTACAAACAGTAGAGCTATCTGACTCCTAACTGTGTGAATTAAACCATTTGGAAATCACTTAAACTATTACAAACAGACTTGAAAATGTAGATCAATATTTCTATCTCATGGGAATCGAACCCCAAACAATTTGTGTCTTTTAAACGATTAATTATAAGTTTATACATAATAAGTATTAGATAGATATTTCATTATTTAATCTTTTGCTGTAGGTACATACAATTAAAATAACGCAAAATAAATCATGGCTGGGTAAGTTACTCATAAAAGACTGAAATCAAATTTAAATCAAAATGTTCAAAGCGTCTGCTAGTTTAAACAGCTGACGAATTTGCGTCGAAAATTTGCACAGTTTCTCCAAACAAGTACGAGTGCGCTGAATTGTCCAACCGCGTAATTTTAAATTAAATACGAATGTCTAATTCTTTTTATAACCTGCATTACATTATTATTATTTCAAAAAGATACCCTGAAATTTCTACTGAATAGGCTGTTTCTAGACAGGCATGATTCATCCTCGGCCGCATCAGGTGAGATGGCGGTCAAACTGTTTATAGAATATAAAAATATGTAATGTAAAATAATAACCTTTTCAATTTTTTCTTTCATTTTGTCTTTGTTCTGTTTTTCTTTTCCCCTTCGTCGCTCTTTGGCCGCTAGAATTTTCGAGTTTATTCTTTCTCTAATCGTTCTTGGAGCCGGAATGGGCCGAAAAGCATCATCACTTTCATTTCCAACGTCATTTATACAAAAATTGTAAGTTTGTTTATAGTTTCTACGCTTTACAGAGATAATATTGTCGAATAAAATTTAATTATATTTTTGCAAACATTATAAAACACTTAAAGTTGTTATTGAAACTTGAACAACATCTGAGTTCACGCCTCAAAATGGTACTTAGTACAATTACACAATGTTAAAAAAGTAATAATATGGAAATTACTTACAACTCTAAACTAATACTATTTCTGGGATCAAAAGAGTTAGCAAAACTTCTATCCCAATGTTCGTCTCTAATGTCTTCAATTTCCGCATATCTAGGTTCAGATAATTCCACATGCTGGTAAACTGCTTTTTGTTTATTTACGTTTTCCACCGTGATTGTTTCGGTTTTTAGTTCACTTTCACGTAAAAAAACTTCATCAGACTCTTTCACATCATCCATACTACTGTACATAAAATCAGCTTGGTTTAAATCATCACTCAGACTTGGAAATGAATCGATGGATTTCGATTTTTCTAATTTCTTTTGCATTTCCCAATATTTACTTTGGATCCTCTCGTGCAATTTTGATAAATGTTTTTTCACATGATTGTCCTGCTTCGGTGGATCTTCCATTTTAAATAATCTTCTTAACAATGATTTTATAATTTTGCACTCACATCAGAACATATGAAATTGTTGTAACAAAATGAGGAACAATCAGTTGCCCGTTCCTATCTTATCACCTGTTTAGCTATTGATTATTTTGTGCGCTTAGAGTTTGTAGTTGACGCGTCGATCGTTTAATAGAAGTTCCGGGTTGCACTTCATTGGACGTCTTATTGGAAATTTGACTAGTAACTAATTTAAAACATTAATCATGTACCGATACATTTTTGTAGATTTAATGTTGTTTCATTCCAAACTGGCTTAGTAGACAAGAATCTGGTATTATTTTTTTGGTTAATAAATACAATACGCTTCCAATGCAACATCGACGCGCAAATTTTCATTTCCAAAGATGATATTCATGTTATATTGGCAACAATAAAATATTGCTATTCACGAAAGGCTCTAAATTATAAAGTCCACATTTATATATTTATAAGTTTAAAGTTCAGCTAAAAAATCACGTTAAGATTATGATGGGGTATTGATATAAAATCTGTAGACACGTAATGATTTCGATAGTATGAGTAGAATAATGGTTGGTGAGGTATTATCTTATCAGTTTGCTATATTTTTACGTCCGATAGCTGAGCAAGGTCTTCTAGATTATGGGTTGGGTTAAAATATATAAACCAAGAGCAAACATTTGGTTTTAAAATAAAAGATAGACCTACTTGCAGCATAAGATGTCCTATAATTGCAAAATGAAAACATGTTGCATTGGAGAAGTCTTTTAGGAAATAAGCGGGAGACGTTCAATGTCACCAACGCGATAAATGACGCTTCAATAAAGTGCTTACCTAGAGGATGTAGTAATCCAGACTGTTTTGGACTGGAAAAACAGCTGATCATTAGGGGAGGTATAAGTTATTATAACAGTAATGAGATTTACTCGTAGTTCAAATGTGGACAAAGTTGACTAATAAATATAGAAAAAGTTATTTCAATAAAATAATATGATGATGGCTAAAACAATCTTGATAAAAATCCATTTGGAAATCCTTTACTTTGAAATTGGCTTATGTTAACATTTATAATAAGGCGGCGAAGATATAGGGACTCCCCTAAAGAACACAGATAAATATAAGTATGTCTGTAGATATCTATACATATCATTTAAATTGGAGTGTCTGTTTGTAATATTAAAATAACATTATTTTACAAAATTCATATGATTAATTGATTATATATACGGTACATACACCAAAACTAATTAAATAAATAATTTTTCTAAAGTTTGTCTGTGTCTGTTTGTCAATTGTTTGTTCTGAGTAATATCTGAAATGGTTGGACTGATTTGGACGGGCCTTTTTGACAGGTAGCTGATTTAACCAGAAAAACCTAAGGCTGCTTTTATTTTCGAAAATCCATTATATTCGGAAATATAAAGGAATGTTGTTCCCCGCAGCGAGGCGCGTCGCATGAGCTGCGTGCCTAAATGTGACTTGATGAAGAGATTTTAATAAAATTTGGTATGAAGTTGGCTAATCGCAGGATTAACACTTACTACGTTTTACTGCGGTAGAATATACCGCGGGTAATACCGCGGGGCAGAGCTAGTCTGAAATATAAATAATCCTTATAAGATAACAAACTTAAAATCTAAGCAACCCGTTGTCAACAAAATGCATGAATAGTTGCGTAAGCATTCGCAAATAATCTAAATGACATATGGAATTCAGGCAGATCTCTGTGACCAGCCGCATGTGGTTTATGTTATTTAAATTGATATCTGTAAACCTTTATCATTAATTAGCCTGGAAAGTTTAACTGAAGGGAATCGGCCTTCTCAGCATAGCTATGGGGTGATTTGGTCGTAACCTACTAAGCGGGCCCAGTGCAGATTGGTGGGTGTCAATAACTTCCATTCTAGGATTGTAGCTAAGACCGACGTCTTAACGTTGCTAATGAAGTATAAATAAATATAGAAATTTCCAGTATCATCAAAAATGATATGGTATTTACACAAAGACTTTACGTGCGTGCGACGTACCCGAGCTCATTTCGAATCTCGTCTTAGAGCGGTGCTGAGAGGCCTTATTGGCCAAAGCTTATGGGAATTAACAATATCGCCATAACTTAGAATGCTGGATCAATGCGTGTTTATGTTCTGTATCAAGTATTGCTGGAGTGCTAAAAGTTGGGACCCATTATACATTAATAATCCGTGATAGTCACTGTTGAGCGTCGGTGGCTCAATGGTGTAGACCGTTGCCTTCCGAACTGAAGGTCAGGTTTAAATCCCGCCGCGTACTATTGTTAATTCAAATTTTTGAAAAAGCATTTACGTTCATCCGACGCTCTTACGGTGAAGGAAAACATCGCGAGGAAACCTGCGCACGCCTGCGAAGATATTAAAAGGTTGTGCGTGAATTCGTCCAATTCTCACTGGGCCCGCGTGCACGACTAAGGCCTATACAGGTGGATTGTTTCAAAACATATTTCCTACTTAATGTTTTATCCCTTTATTTCCAGTCTATTCCTAAGCCACGTTTTACGCACCGCCGAGACGAGAGGTGGTTATCATTGTGATCTCATACAATCGTCTCATCATCAATAATTTAACGAATTAAAAGAACAACTCATTACAAAACTTACGAATTCACGTGTTATAAAAATATTAATACTCTCGAACCAGAATTTGATTGAAATACAATGTTTTAAATTGTGAGTCAACAACTTTTTTTTACAATTCATATTATATTTTAATCGTCTTCTGCAATCGTTATCAAATTCGGACCTGATAGCTGGTCATGATAAGTGCTATAATAACCAACAGTAAATCTTAACAATTCATTTAAATCATAAATGCCATAGGTACATAATTTTACACATAATAAATTCCAAAGTAAATGATGGTTTGAGGTATGGATTTATAATACATTTCATAGATTTTCATTCAACATCTTATTTCATATATAGAGCGTATAATGTTATCATAATCTGGGGGCACGGCAGTGCCCCGCCAAGTCGAGCGCGAAGCAAACACTGCCGTACCATCCTTTAAGGATCCTTTTCGCCGCATTTTCTTTGGATAGTATTATAACCCTGAAATGTTGGTCTTCTAGTAAGATATAAAACATACTTTAAATCCAAAATTTCAAGTCTGTAGATCATTTAGTTTCGATTTTAAGCAAAGCTTTTTGACAGATAGACACTCACTCACTCATGATCATCAAAATAAAACTAGTATTTCCCATTAACTCAGAGAGCTGAAATTTGGTACAAGGTTAGGGACTAATTGCAAAATAAAGGGAAAACTATAAAAACTTGGATAATCGAAAATCTGGAGCACCTTGTGACCCTGATTAGATAACAAAAGAGCCCAGCCAAACTATAAGAGATCGACATACCGCCTTTAAGCAATAAATATTCAACATGGCCGCTTCATTTGATGTCAAAAATCGGGGAGCACGGCAGTGCCCCCGCCAAGTCGAGCGCGCTAGACCAATACAAACAGATATGTTCATGCACACAAATATTTGTACTGCCCGGGGATCAAACCCGGAACCCTTGATGTAGTAGCCGACATCTCAACCATTACACCCTATGGGTCGTTCAATATTCCTTTCTACAGAAAGTTTCTACAAAAAGAAGTTAAATCCCACCAAAACATTCTGTAAAAAGTCTAGCCAAGTCTCGATAGAGCTGCTTTTAATCTCTAAAAAGTAATGAAATCAAGACAGACGTGCCAATTCAAAGGTTCCTTACTGCGATTACTTTATTATGATAGTTAATTTGTGATTGGCCGTTGAACATTATTTAAACGTTAGTGGCTTTATCAAGCCTACAATTGACTGGTTATTAAATCACCGTTTTCCAAGTGGCAAATTTTATCGTCAATAGGTAGCTTATAGCGTTCTGACGACAGATTGGTGCAATGGTGTCATGGAGCACCTGGCTTTGTATCCTTGTGTATTCCAAGTCAACATTACAGACTTGGCACGTCTGACTTGATTTCATTACTTTTTAGAGATAATCAAGCAGCTCTATTGAGACTTGGCTAGACTTTTTACAGAATGCTTTGGTGGTATCCAGTTACTAAACTGTTTTGCTAACCCTGAAACCTGAAACACAGTTGCGCTGCAGTATAATTGTTATGTTAATATAACACGATCCATCTGGTGTAATGGTTGGGACATCGGCTATTAGGCCAAGGGCTTCCGAGTTCGATCCCCGGGCAGTACAAACATTTGTGTGCACGACATGGCTGTTTGTATTGGTCTGGGTGTTTAAAGTACATACGTGTGTTCATCCGTTGTTCAGTACCATATTACAGGCTAATGCTTAGTTTGGAGCTAGATGGCACTGTGTGAATGTCAATGGATATTTATTAATTTAATGTTTTTGGTTACCCATCCTTACATTGCCGTAGTTTCTTGTCTTGTGCAATGTTGGGTGTTCCTTACCGCTTCAACATTTTGTTAGTCAATGCTTATTATTGAATGGGAAAATACAAATATCTATATGAAGTAATATAATAAGATCGCCAAAAGAAATTCTTGCAAACGTTCAGCAAATCTGTGCCAGTAAAATAGGGTATTAGGATGAGTAACATAAAGATGTACCCATCAATACATCAGGGACATCTGCAGTCATCGTCCAATCTGTAATAAAAGTGGATAGCCGTCATAAATTCGGGTGACGTCCCGCAAGCAGGACGCTTTAGTAGAGGCACCACCATCGGAAATAAAACAGGATGAATCTAACGCAGATGTTAAATAATATTTTATGAAAATATAAACAATAAAAATATTTTAGCCATGCGCCTGTACATTTTTCTCTGCTATTTCCCTATTGTAGCACTAGTATACATTGCTATCATAACTTTTATTGGTCATGCAAAATGCACTTAGCATTGTGTGAGGTTTTTTGTGGTGCGAAAAGCCAGAATGATTATCAAAATTCCAGGCCATCATAAATAAATCAAAAAATACAAATGTATGAAAATGTGATTTGTTTAACAAAATACATGCCTACAAAACCTACATTTAATAATACTATGTCTATTCAGTGAACATATCCTGATTTATTTCACATAACATCGAGGTCACACTAGTCCCAAAAGATCTCTGCAGCGATCAAAATGTGATCAGTTCTGCGTGAGAAGAATTTTTATGCGGACCCTACAAAGCCTACGAGATAAACGTGGATCAATGCAAGAAATCGCGTTTATAGTTATGAGCTGGGTATTGATTGATTTGGTTAAGTGTACTCAAAAGAAGCACTAGACAGTCAGAGCCCGTTTTAATATTTAATAAGTTATGCGTACTTGTGCGATTGGTACCCGGTATCCGAAACCTATTATCCTTAAGCTAGGTTAGTTATGCTATTATTACTCATGTATAATTGAAGAATCCTAGAATCAGAGTAAAATCTCTGTCTTACGGCCCGTTCTATGATTCTCATGAGCCTGCTCAGTTTTTATAAAATATCTGACAATTATATGTCAACGAGTCAACGTGGTGATTTAACTAGAAATATCTTAATTAAATATTGAGTTTCGATGCCAATTTTACTTTAAAACTGTACGCTCAAAGTGGTATTCGATTTTAGAAAGAGTGCACATTGTATCTATATATAGTTCGTTAAGAAATTTAGATAGAAATTAAGGTAGGTCCCATAATCGACTTGATCAGGTTTTGAACGAAGTCTGCAATGCTAATTAGACATTTAACAAACGATTAGTTTCGTTGTTTGGAGGTAACTATTGTTTGGAGTTATAAAGAAGTTGTTATTAGTCCGCACAATATTTTGAAGACCCACTATATAGGATTTATTACTTATTACCTCAACATTACTAGTATATTAAAAAACATATTGGCTGATCAAAACATTTTATATTTAATTAATAAAAGAGAACCTATAGTTTTCGACTAAGTAGTTATTTTCTGAATAATGGAAAGATAAATAATGATCTGTCTAAGTAGAAAATCAAGAAATACACATAATATAGTACAACAATATAAAAAACAGAATATTTATAACACAAAATAATTGTAATCATCATCATTAGCTTATTCCACGTCCCTACCGAGGGGCACGAGGGGCTACATACACCCTATAAGGATAGGCTCGTGCCCTCGGTAGGCACGTGGAATGAGCTTATGATGATGATTACAATTATTTACTAACAGAAATAGTCTATGATATGTTTTATATATTGGTGTACTATATGTATATTGTGCATTTCTTGATTTTCTACTTAGACAGTCCATTATTAAGCCTAATATTCTGGTAGAGAATGCCACTCGGCATTAAGTTCGCCTTTGTACATTTAATGTAGTGTGCATTTAAGTTTTAAATAAAATAAAAACAATATTGAAATCTGGGAATGTATTGATCACTAAGATTATGTTACCAATAATAACATTGAGCCATCTATGCTTGTTAGTAATTAACACTCACGTTATTTGAGATAGTGTTGTCGAGCAATGCTCAATAAAAATATTTTTTATTATATGTAATATGTATATTTTTAACAACAAGGAATATGATTTCATTCACAAACAAATATGATTGTAGAACAAATTTTGAACATTTAAAATGTTTTTATATCATTTGTTTATATGTATCAATATTTTTGATATTTCTATATAATATACAGTTAATTCATTGCTTAAGACTCAAATTGTTGAATAGGGCAATTGCTGTTTAGTTTTCTTAGGCGCTTCTTTTCAGCCGATTAAAATCACACTAAGTAACACTTTTTTGACCATCCTATTAAGTTGAAGGGGAACAAAGTGAAAATAATCAAGAAAGTTTGTTAAGTTTAACATTAGTAATGATAATAATAAATGTTACCTGTGTAAGTAAACTACAGTTTTTCAACTGACCAGTTGGTGAGTAAAAATGTCTTTCTCGAGCTGATCGCTTTTTGATGACCCTCATCTCGCGAGGGCCGGACATTCGATTAGGGTAGAGTTTGTTTTTGTGTTATTAGCTAACATAACACAATCTGCTCGGTAATTACGAACTAATATGTACGGGCTTATATACGAAGAAAATAGAAATTATATTGTTAATTCTTGACGGAATGGGATATATTATTATTAAAATTGGTTCTCTCATGTATAATGTATTTTTACTGAGTAAGTAACCTTTGCGGTATTCAAAGCAATTAGGATTGTTTTGTTTGTAACATGAAAAGCAATTATATTTCAGAATACAATAAAGTCCCAAACCCACTTGCAATTCAGTCATACTCTGTTCAGTAAAGGCATTCTCAGTTCGTAAAGGCATTCTTCAGGTGGCGTTTTATCTCCCCTTTTATTTGCCGCTTTCATTAACTCTATAACGGCCGAACTGTCTTCTTCCTATCACTTGTATGCGGATGACCTACAAATTTATTCGCAGGGTCCTCTGAATGATCTCTCTAGTGTAGTTGAAGCAATTAATAAAGATCTTAGTCATATTGTTAACTGGAGTAGATCATTTGGACTTCAGGTCAATCCGTCAAAGACACAAGCGATAATTATGGGTGGGTCGCGATTGCTCGCTAGGTTGGATAGGCAGACTTTTCCTAGCCTTATTTTTGACGGCGTCAGTATTCCATATAGCAATACAGTTCGTAATCTTGGCATAACAATTGACAGCTCTTTAACGTGGAATGCTCAGATTTCTGGTGTCAGTAAGAGAATGTTTGCTGCTGCTGCATCATTGAATAGGTTGCGGAATCTATTACCTATTCCGACTAAGATTGCCTTAGTTCAGGCATTGCTCCTTCCCATCTTGGACTATGCTGATTGTAGTTATTTGGATCTTAGTGAGATTCTCCTAAACAAGTTAGAGAGACTACAGAATTTTTGTATCAGGATAATTTATGGTCTTCGTAAATACGATCGTGTTTCTTTTTATCGTGCAAAACTTAAATGGCTTCCTATACGCCAACGCCGTGATCTTCACGTTCTTTCGCTTTTATACACTATCCTTTTCAATGGAGTGGCACCAGCTTATCTCAAAGAGAAATTTAGTTTCTTACAGTCTTCTCATTATAGTGGTCTGCGTTCATCTTTAAAACTTAATCTTGCTTTTCCTTCTCATTCTTCCCATTCATTTACCCAGTCTTTTGCTGTTCAATCCATTCGACTGTGGAACTCTCTGCCAATGTCCATTCGTCAGTCTCCTTCTCTAACTGTTTTCAAAAGTCGCGTAAAAGAATTTTACCTTTCAATTTAACTATTATTATTTTTTATTTTTTTAATATTTTTTTTATTTATGAATGTATCATTATTATGTATGTTATATTCCTTATATCTTAATTTATTAATATAAGCTTATCTATTTTTTTCATATCAATAATATAAATGTATTAGATATTTTATTTATGTGTAGAGTAATATATAATAATATATGATTATATATGTATTTTATATTTAAATATATATATTTTTTATGTTTATTTATATTTTATATATGTATATATGTTAATGTTGAAATATATTATGTATTTATAAGTTGAATTAAGCTTTTCTTACTTTGCACTGTCTTGCCCTTTCATGTTGTTAATTTTCTATGTTTGTGAGGTTGTCTGGAAGAGATCGCTCCAAGCGATAAGGCCGCCTGAATTGCATTATTTTCCTTTATTTGTTGTTAAATATGTATCTTTTCTTTTTTTGGTGTGCAATAAAGAATCATATCTATCTATCTATCTATCATTCTCAATAACAAGAATATTTACCTATGCCCCAAATAACTGAATTTATTGGATTTTATATAATCGATGTGCTTGCCAAAATATATAATATTATGTACATTAAATAAAAATTTAATCCAATGGAAGCTTAACAAATCTACAACTTAACCCAATGTAAAGCAAGTAGCCGCATTGGAAACGAAAACATCTTTGTTAGTTTGGAATTTAAACCGTTCTCTTTTACGATTGGAAGCCACTAAAGAGTTTCTTACTCTAACAACTTCTAAGCTTCTGGGAATTAAGTCGGATAAAGTATAATTACAAACGTGCTTACGATTTTTGTTTTGCACCCTTTCCTTTGATAACATTATTTAATATTATATAATAAAAAACACTCTTTAGAAGCTCACCGGCTATGGGTGTTTCCTGGCGAAAATCGAACGAGTCTCTGGCGACCTGCCAATAATAATGCCTATTGGTCGGTCGCCAATAGGTTACAGAAGAAATACTAACACCTAATATTGGGGGAGGTCCTTTTTCAACATTATACTTTAGGTTCAAGTAATAATAGTTTGGGTAAATACGGCTATAGTCAAAGTGGATGATTCGATTATGATACCTTCACTCACACGTCACCTAAATACATATTTGTTTTTGTTACAATTTAATATTTATTTTTGTTATAATTTGCTTGGATTTTAAGATCTCAAATTACTTAAAAAGTCCCCAACAATCAACAACATCAGGAAGAATTTAAACTTGCGTACCTAACCAATAGTTGTTTTGGTGTGTCGGAGTCAGGTAAGTAAACAACGGTTGGCTATCGAATGAGTGCCTGAAAAATATTATCTCGAGTTACTCCGTGATGCGGAAGGCATGTTAAGCCCGGTGGCTTAATCCTCCTAGCTATCACCTAAGAAACCAACACCCACCAATTCGCAATAGGCCTATTGCGAAATCGAAATCAAAACTGCGATTGAGAAATCATGGTGGGTTACGGATTAATTTATCCATAGTCATGATGCCTGCCTATGACAATCAGTGAGATATAACCTGTTTTGTTATATAAATACTGATAAATGCATATGTATTAAACAGTATTTTTATAACAAAACTTCTTCTTGTTCCGTAATTAAATCGGCTTTTGTGTAAAATTTTGCTGCTACTATTTTTTTTATATCGAAGTAAAAAGACACTTTTCCTAAGTCACTAGTACAAATGAGATCATTTGGCTAGAGGGTCATTTGTCGAGAAGCGTTTGGCGCGATCAATTGCTGATAAGTGCTGGGGTCCGTTCCTCGCAAAGTGCTCTACAATCACGGTTTAGTGCCAGTTTTAGTGCAGCCCTATCGGGGCGATCAATCCTCAGGAATTTGTATTTGCTCTGTGCTCTGACGTGGAATCGATTTACAAAACCGATAAAAAAAGGTTTTATTTTACATTTGGTTGACAAACAATGTTGGTAACACCGATTGAGTATGTACAAAAACTACGAGAAAGTTTTGAGTACTTGCTCACTTTTAATCGTAAGCTGGTTATGGTGAATTTTATAAACTTATTAAAAAATAACAAAAAGCAAACAATATAATGTTTTTTTTGTATTACAAAGACATGCAAATGGGCAGACGGTTCGAATCATATCGCCACCAACTTCAGCAAAAAGAAATGTAGGCGTCATTACCACTCATTATAATATGAATACTGTCTCTTACAATGATTTTTACGCGTATGAACCGATCCCTAGCAGCCGACATCCATCTCTCTCTCTTTAAACTGTCGCAGTGCACTGCTGGACATAGGACTGCCCATTTTGCTCTCGATATCCCAGTCCTTCGCTTTCTTCATCCAGCCTCCACCAGTGACCATTCACTAGTCGTCGGTAATGCATCTGCCACTATTAGGGTTGCAACTTTTTTAGCAGAAATAAAGTATATCTGATTTTAAAGGAGGTAAAAAAGAGTATGCACTTATAAAAAAGTATCATTATTATCTTTTAAAAAGGTATTTTTAGTACTTCTTGCGGCACATAACAAATTTCATTATTTTAAAGTATTGAATGAGTCTAAACATTCTAACTCTAAATTTATATATATCAAGAGCTCATTTTTGATTAAATCAATGAAGCTCTGTTTCTCTCTTTCGCCACTTTACATTCATGACCGAAAAGACTCTTCGTAAATGCTGAAGTGGCGGGAACGAGAGTAATATAGCTAATAATTTTTTTTAAACAATCAAATCTTGAGGACATTTTTAAAAATATATTGCCATTTTTTCAGGGTGCATTTTTGTATAAAGTCTGCGTTATTAAACAATTCGGTCTTCGAGCAATTTTAAAATTGATACTCTGAATATAAATATCCATGTCTATGTTTAGTCTTTTTAAATTAAAGTTTCCTTCTATAATTTGTTCTAATGATTAAATTCACAATAGTCTTTAAAAGATATTGTATTTAGTGAATACAGCCAGTTATCATTACTAAAATCAAACATTTTTGTAATAGTGACTTTTTAATTGTGATTAAGGTTTTTGCGTATTATACGGACGTGCACTAAACATTTGTAAAAAAAGAGTATTTTAGCGTACTTTATTAGTTTATAGATTATAGAGTACGACCACAATATAGAGGACAATACCTATTTTAGAGTACGGTTGGCAACCCTAGCCACTAAGCAGGACATCAGTTCATTTGTTTTGTGGTGGATGCCACTCGACAACCTTTTCGCCACATAGGGCAATAATCAGTCTTTGTATAAAAAAAAAACTGAAAAATGTTAATTAATTATAAATTAAATTTATTATTATTATTCTTATTATTTTGCAGGTCTGACTATCGAATCTTAATGCGAGATACAAGCACCCCGAGGTCGCGACTTGTCCGAAGATACACGGACAGTTGTGTAACTAACTACGAGGTACGTATCTTTGAACCGCACTTGCTTCCAACTAATTGAAACTGAAACCTTGGGTTGAACTACATTATATTATTATTATTATTCCAAGCCGATTTCGGCTACAGTGACTGTTGCACGGTTCAGCAGCCAGCGTCTCTCTGATCCGCGCGGTCATGTGCTCTCATATGGCTACTGTAACCAACTTTTGCCTTAAAGGTCCTTGAGCACTTCGGGCACGTGAGTACGCCACCGCTATAATTATAAAGTAAAGCCGTTGTGGTCTGGCTTTAATTTTATCTCGCTTAGTGTCGAGTTCGTCTCTGTGAGGATTCAAAGGCGTCGATGTTTTGCCTTAAGAGACGTCTCCATTCCGGACGCTTTACAGCTGATGTCTCCCACGTTAAAGGATCAATACTGCAATTTTTCATATGACGTTTGAGAACATCCTTGTACCGCAAGAGCTGTCCACCATGCTTTCGCTTGCCTTCTGAAGCTCGCAGTAAAAGATGCGCTTAGCCAATCGCTCCTCCGGCATGCGGAACACATGACCACACCAGCGCAATTGGCGCCGCATAAGATATCCTTCAATGCCGCAGATCTTAGCGCGACGAAGAACTTCGGTATTCCTGATACGGTCTGTCCAGCGTATGCCGATGATATTGCGCAAACACCGAAGATGAAACTGGTCCAATGTCTTTATATGTCTTCGATAAAGGCACCAAGTCTCTGAGAGTAGAGAAGACTCGGCAGGACAACGGCTCTATACACTGCGATCTTTGTTTCTATTTTGAGGTCATGCGAGCGAAATACCTTGGATCGAAGTTTGCCGAAAGAAGCTGAGGCAGCAGCAATCCTGCTATTTATTTCGGCGTCAAGGTCGCATTGCGATGTTATTATGCTTCCAAGTACTTGAACTCTCTACACGTTTCAGGACATCTTGACTGAGACTGATTTCCAGAGGAAAGTCTGTAGAATTCCTGTGGTCATAACTTCGGTCTTAGTTACGCTTATCTTCAGCCCGAACTTGGAACATGCCTCGTCAAGACCAGTCATCAGCTGTTGAAGAGGTTGGGGACTCAGCTAAAAAGCACAAGTCGTCTGCGTACATTATATAATGTCTTTGCGGAGAGCCGACATACACTTATGCGGCGTATTTTTATCTTTTTTCAAAGATGATGCAATAGGGAATTACATTCGAAGTCTCAAAACAGCTTAATTTTTTTTGGATGTATTTAAGTATAAATTAAATAGTAAAAGCAATACTAAGCAGGTTTAAAATGTATTTTTTATTGACATATAAATAGCTAAGTTTCTTTGTAGTGTGGGTTTTTGTTAAATGGGAGAACGCTCGAAGATAAGTCTCGCGCTGTCGCATTTATTCGGACGTACTAGTACCTGTCAGCGCGCGTCGGACGTGCAAGGGGATATTATACTATATTTTTATTTTTTATATATGAATTACCTTGTGGAAGCATTATTGACCCTAAGTTCTACCTAGTAGGAACGTTATTAGCCCTAACATAGCCCTACTGGCTGCATAATATTGTACAACCAGTCTATAACTCATATCGTACCATCCTATAGTCTCGCTGCAGGCTCAGAATAATTCCTTTTTTTTACAGCTAATGACAGTCCACTGCCGTTTTGAGGGCTTCCTCTAAAAAGAAAGATTTTTGCCAAAATCCTCACGCTTCAGCATATCAAGCATTCAGCATTGGAGATAGCAGTACCAAATATCTATGGGGTAAATTAGTGTGAGAGCGCTATTGCCCGATTTCTATTGAATTTCTTGCCTTTGAATTGAAAAATTGAATACAATGATATAATAATATTACTTCGTCTTTTCTGGTACAAAAATGCTGAAGTATCATTATAACAATTCTGTTTTAAGAGATTGCGGTAACCCCCAGGAAACAATTCAGTGACGGGAAAATATTACACTGGTTTACGTTAAAATACTTATTGACATAACTAAAAACCCAGCAGTTCAAAGCTCATTGCCTCGCCAATTGTTATCTGGTTTCCAAAGAGCGGGCGTCAATTTAAAGTACGTGTTCCGCTCGTATGGAATTAGGCATTACTGGCTTGCTGCGGTTGATTTCCCCTGGGCTCACACAATGTGCTTCAGGCCTCGCAGACGTTTACTTTAATTGCGAAAGTATTTCACTGGGACGGTTTTCATTAGACTAATGTGCGGGCATATTACGAGGTAACTTTTGACGGGCGGAATTTTGTACGTGATTAAAAAGGCGAATTAATGGAGTGAGACGATTTGTTCAACTGTACTGTATTTAACTTTATGGTTGGGATGCCCTTTTTGTGAATCCGTTTGTTTGTGCACTCGTAAATGTTAATGTGCCCATTATGGGAAATCTTTTTGATAATGATCCTTTTTGCTATGAAATAGAGTGACGGTGATCATTTTTATTATGATTAAATAGTTGATAAGCTGAATGAACCGTATGGGTATCTTTATTAATAACGTCCTTATGTTTTTTGGTTCCATTCCCATTCTTGTCAATAACCTATACGTTAATTCATCATAGTTCTAATAATGTTTCTTTAATGTATGTATAATGTTTTGACAGAAACAAAAAAATTACGTATTTGCTTTATCAGAAAGCGAATGAGTTAATTTTCCTTTTAGAGCATGCAAAGCACATGGTCAGAGGTGACATTGATAGTAAAGAATTTAGAATAGGTTACGATCTCGTATATTTTAAAATGGAATTTTTCAAGAACTCACAGGTTTTTCAAACACAATATTTACCATTGCAATATTTGTCAATGTGTTTTGTAACCACAATATAAATAAACACAAATTAAGGATAGTTCCACTGAATACGTGTTCTTTATTATAGGTTTTCTTCATTTATGATGGGTTTACATTTTGCCATCACCGCCCCAGTTAGTAATCGATGACGAGAAGGATGGTAGTACACATTTTCAGTTATTTCGTTTATATGGTAGTGTCTTCCTGTCGCCTGGTGGTAAAATGTGCAGATTTTGCAATCTTGCTTTTAAAAAGTTTTATATAAAAACAGATAGACAAGTGATCTTTCGCCGTTGCTCCATACTCTGGCGGTTCACTACTTACGACGAGACGACGAGAGTTTTAAGGGCTACATTAGAAAATGTTGCATTCCATTTTCATAGCTCTTCAAATAAGTTATAGTGTCAGCCTATTCGGATGCATCCCCAGAAGAGAAGCATGCTTGCTGCTAATGATAATATATAAGGAACATCTCACTTTCAGTCTACAAATTTATTGCCTCTAGGGTTCGGGTCGAGCGGGTGGTAATGACACAATCTTCATACTAGGGGCAGTAATCGACCCATAGCGGTTTTGATCTGTATTCAGCTGAAGTTACGAAAAAGCGTGACTTCTTTTACGAGATATGTGAGATTAAGAGACAGAGATTAGAATACATAATAGATCAACAGTTACCGACGCAGCTCGTCGGTTCAGTAATATGGAGTGGCAGTAGGCAGACGAGTTTTGGAGTGGTGGCTGCATACTGGCAAGCGTTGCACAGGCCCGATGGAATAAAGACCTGCTAAAGTACACTGGTAGAGGCTGGATGACAAAAGCACAGGACTAGGATATCGTGCACAAAATGGAGGAGACCTAATGTCCAGCAGTGAATTCCGTAAAACCGCGGGCACAGCTGTAAATATTCTAAGACACTCACCTAAACACCAAACTAAGCATGAGTCTTGTAAAATGGAATTTAAACAATCCTGGAGTATTATAGTTATGATTAATTCAAGTAAACAACTGATAAACATACTTAAATCATGGACGTATAAAACGGACAGAGTGTCATTAATACATAAATCAAGTCCCACAAAATGACAGCTACTGTCTATTTTTTAAGTTACGAAGTGAACAGGACGGTCAGGAAGCTCACCTTATGATAGGTGATACTCCTGACCATGACAGATTGGCATTGAAGGAGACCAAGAATTGATCAACAGTTATTATTCTCCATCAATGCCACACTGCGCCCGTCATCCGAGACAACAGATGTTAGGTTTCTTATACCTGGTAATTTCACTAGCTACAGTGCCCTCATCCCGAAACACAAAACAGAAGCTCCCAAGCACTCTTATTTCACGAGACGATATCTGGCACTGCGGTAGTACCTACCTAAACGACTCAGTATCGGGACCACCAAGTAAATTATTATTGACGAATAATTTTCGAATATTTTTGGTAAATTTATTTTGATGTTATAAACTAGAAATCGGTAATCTTTTACCTACGAAAAGTAATTCCTATTTTTTTCTCTTCGAATATCTTCAGTTTTTGCACCTTTTTACTACGCAAGCAATGTTATTTTCAGTTTTGTTCTCGGCTTTGTTGACAGATGTGAGCCAAATGTATTAATATTTGTTGTTTTCCATTCAAAAAACTGCCGAATTTGACACACTTTTTGTCAGCGAGACCCCAACTGTAATTTTTACACGTACATGCTTCATATATTTATTTTTGTTAATACATACATAAATTATTCATAGAAACACCCAGACCATTACACGACATGGATAGTCAAATTATCATTACTCATGTTAATAAATTTCAATTATTGAAGTCATTCAACCGCTAGTACTTATAAACTTACTGTTATATTATGTATATATGCGTACTATTACTATGTATTCATACAATAACAGAAACATAAAGAAGTAGGTGTGCAAAGCGCATCTAAATACCTGTTTAAGACATTTGCTATAATTAGTTTTTAAAAGTGGATGTTACGCAATTACTAGACAACCTTGAAAATTGTTGCGGATTTCACGTTGTGATAAGTGTTCAAATGTGTTTCTTGGTGATATAAGTAAACTCTGACATTTTATTAAATTATTAACAAGTCTATAGTTTTGTTTAAAACAAATATTTATGATGTGGTGCATAAGGTCAAGCATCTTTGATAAAATAATTTTTGTTTTTATTAACTTATGAATGGATACGTAGTGAAATATATATAACTTACTAACTTTTGTGGATCAGCGACCCAAAGTGGGCCTTGGCCTCCGAAGCCAGACTTTCACGGGTTTCTATCCTGCGCAAACTCTAACTAGCCTCCAAACCAGCTCACACAGGTCAGCTTCCACCATATCCTTTGAGCGATATCTGGGACGACCAACTGGGCGCGATTCACTCTGTTATCCAGGATATGCTCCCAATAATCCCTATATTGACAAGTGGCCGAAGCATGAGAGGCGGTAGTGTAAAAAAAATCGTTTATTAATTTTACTATTTGAATGTCGATTGTCAGAGAATAAAATCTTAAAAAATGTTTTTAAAACAGTAACCATGTAGGAAATATTAACTTACACAACATCATCTTTAACTAAGTTCAAAGGCATAAAAAAATTTAAAGAAAGCGTAAACAAAATTAAAAGTATTAGGTACTATAGGACTCGAGTGAGAAATAATATACGGAATCGTATAATTTATTTCGATCACTAACTTTACACTAGCTATCTGACATTCACAATTGTATAGAGAGGGTACAAATTAAACACCAGTTTGCGTTCCGGCCGGTCGCTTGTGTTGGAGATAATAACTGTTAGATATTGTATAGTGTAGTGGTTTTCGAATAAAAAAAATGATATTTGTTATTTTAATAGTGTTGATATTGACTGTGCTTTATTATAATGGAACAAAAACGTTTGATTATTGGATAAAGCGTAACGTCAAAGGACCAAAACCCTTACCGTTTGTTGGTACAAATTTGAAGAATTTCGTGCAAAGAGCTAGTATGGCTATGCTAGCAACGGAATACTACAAACAATTTCCTGAAGAGAAAGTAGTCGGTACTTTTAGAGGGCCCATCCCTGAATTGATTATAAGAGATCCAGATTTAGCTAAAAGAGTATTATCGATTGATTTTCAGCATTTTTATGCAAGAGGATTCAACCCGCATAAGAAAGTAATTGAACCTTTGTTAAAAAACATTTTTTTTGCTGATGGTGACCTTTGGCGTTTAATAAGACAGAGGTTTACTCCTGCATTTAGTTCTGGAAAATTAAAAGCCATGTTTCCGCTGATTGCAAAACGAGCAGAAAAATTACAATTAATAACAGATGAAATAGTTAGCAAGGATCATTATGATGCCCGTGAGCTGATGGCACGTTATACAACAGATTTTATTGGTGAATGCGGGTTCGGGATTAATATGGATACATTAAACGAGGAGAAATCCCAGTTTAGGCAGCTCGGCAAAAGAATATTTAAGAGAACAATCAGAGATGGCATAAATGGCGCTCTTAAATTTATTTTTCCAGAGCTTTGTAAAAACTTACATTTTTTAGACCCGGAATTAGAGATTACAATGCGACATTTATTTCAAAGTGTACTCCAGGAACGTAACTTTAAACCATCAGGACGGAATGATTTCATTGATCTTATGTTAGAACTAAAGGAGAAAGGAGCCATGGTAGGAGAGTCTATTGAAAAAAGAAATAACGATGGGACGCCAGAAAAGGTGCAAATGGAACTGACGGATGTATTAATGATAGCACAAATATTCGTATTCTTTGGAGCTGGTTTTGAAACCTCTTCCACTGCGTCTAGCTACACTCTTCATCAGTTAGCCTATAATCCTGACTGCCAACAAAAAGTTCAAGCTGAACTGGATCAGGTACTGCAAAAGTATAATAATAAACTAACATATGAAGCTATGAACGAACTGAAGTACTTAGAGATGGTATTTTATGAATCAATGAGAATGTATCCATCTGTGGCATTTTTTATGCGAGAGTGTACATCTAAAAAATATACTTTCCCTGAGATTGACCTTACGATAGATGAAAACGTAAAGGTGATAATTCCCATTCAGGCACTTCAGATGGACGAAAAATATTTTGAAGATCCTAATAGATTCAATCCCGAAAGGTTTTGCTTTGGTGCTAAGGATGACATGAAAAGATATGTATTTTTACCATTCGGCGAAGGACCACGAGCTTGTGGGTAAGTTACTTACTTACTATTTTCTATGAAACACTTTTTTGTAAATCAGAAACATGTAAGAATAGTTATAGGAATATTATAAAAAATAATGAATAACTTTTTGCCTCCGTATTCTAGACGTGGGTTCAAGATCCACAGGAGAATTTTCCCAGTTTGGTTGTCATTGCAGGCTGACCGGATTGTCAGAAAAGAAATATGATTACGTGTTTTAATGGTTCAGCCGTCGGACGCAACTGCTCTACTCTTAGTATGTAGTCAATAACATTCACTAATCTGCATTAAGCCAGCTTGGTGATAAATGGCTTAATGATCCCATGAATATGCTTTGTGGGAAGTGCCAATGCCCTGCAGTAAGACGTTATAAGCTGATGGTGATATAAATTTAAAATATATGAATAAATAAGTATTTAATATACATAAAAGTGAGTGTTTAATTTGCTTTAAGGCATGTACTTTGTAGCAAAAATGATTTTGATAAATAGATAAATAATAATCAAGAAGTTGTTGGTATCAATGCCATTACAGATCACTAAAAACTTGCTTAACCGTACGATCATCAATCGAACATGCTACACCATCTAGGCCTAAATCATTTGATTTTCTTACTATTTTTATAATGTTTGTATATTTGTTAATAGGTGCAAGATTAGGCCAAATGCAATCAATGGCTGGTCTCGCTGCGGTTCTGCAAAAGTACACTGTTGAACCGGCAGCTTGCAGCATCCCAGTCCCGATACCGGATCCTACAGGAGTCGTTTCCGAGGGGTTTGTTGGTGGACTGCCACTAAAGTTTAAACGGCGCGATAATTGATGTAGTGAAATTTACGAATACTATACAGGTCTTTAGTTTGATTAGTGGAAAAATACCATATATTAGTAAAAACTTTTTTATTTTTATTGAGTTCCGGGATATACAATAAGGTCACATACTGTATTTGTGGGTTTGTTGGCGACCATACAAATATTTATGAAAGTTCCATAGTTAGGAACTTTCATACTATTACAAACAGACATGTTCATGCACACAAATGTTTGTACACTAGCCGGGGATCGGACCCGGAACCCTAAGTGTAGCAGTCGTCGTCACAACCGCTACACCAAATGGGTCTTCAATAATATCCTGTGGCAAGAGCTAAATTTGGCTTCTTGACGATGCTAAGTAACCTTATCTATCAGTTGTGCATTCTGTCCAATTACTAACAAGACTTTGGCAACTTGCCAACAATCATTAAACAATGTATACAAATAGAAGTACGAAAATCAAATAAGCCCAAGATATCCTTTTCAGCCTTTATCACGTAATATACAAAGAGCTTAAAATGAAAACACTGAAACTGTAACTGTGTTCATGGTCTAGTTACCGGAGCGTTACCCCCGGATCATATTTAACGTGTAAATCGTGTAGTAATTTTTTTTTTCTATGGTTTGGTTTGGATATTTGCAGGTTGAATAATCTAAACGTGTGAAAGAAAGTAGATTTCGTGCTTCGGTAGGCATGTTGTTGATTGAGCCTTCGAAGACGGAGGATAGCTGCCGTCTCAAATTAGGTACGTATTTGTATGTTTCATAGAAATTTCTAAAGAACACCTAAAAATAATGATTATCGTTATTAAGGCTTATTAAGGCTATGGAAATCTTATATTACTTAAAGATTGTAGGTACCTATGTGAACCATTCTTTTAAATGCTTGGTAAGGGAAGGACTCATGAAATAAAAAACAATTAAAGTGAAAACATTCATTTAACATATTCTATAGATTTGAATACAGTCGGTTTTTATACACCAATTCAATTACTTCGATGCCAAAGCGATAACTCTAAAATACATTCATAAATGCTTGTTGGTATGTCATGTTAGTAAAATTTAATTTTAATTATAATATTTTGTAAAACTACAATAAATCAAGTATCAAACAATGGCCTTACGCAAGTATTCTCAATATAAAAAATTTCAGTTTGTACAAACTAAATTAGACAAAAGTAGATAAAACTAATAAGCCGTGTGTTTTGTGAAGCTCCTGCGATATAATTATTTAATTAAATTACCGTACATATAAATGTGTTTTTATGTTAAGATAAATCGTAATGAAATGCATGAATAAAATTTACATTATTATAATATTTGTTCTTTTTTAACTTCTGGTTAACAAATACATAAGTTACAAACTTTAATTATAATCAAAACAAACTGAAGTTATCAGCCTTGTTATTATATTCAAGTAAATATTTTGCAAATGCAATTTTTACCATTCAATTGAAATTAATTTAAGCAAAGACTTCTACATAGAATACCTTTGGATGTATGTCTGTCTTTTGGTCAGAGCCTAAACCTCATTTAGTTATGGTATTATTAAATTTTTTGATAATTGTCCATGGACTTATTTAATTGGAGTTATTGGTGGCATTAATTAAAGGTTTAAGGGTTATTTTTATTAAGCTAAACCAGATTATTTTTCTGACTTGTCATCTAAGTGTTTCGGTTATATTTATATACGAGTATGTGCACACATTGTGGAGTTAAAAATGTCTAGAATAACTTTATATGTTGCAACTCTGATCTTTATCATAATAAGCGCAGTAATACATGCTGACAGCTTTATTTTATTGAGTCGGAAACATATTATGTTTTTAGTTATACTTTTTTTAAAAAACTTTTTTTTCGGACCCATAGTTTTAATATAAAAAATTTGGAGTTTCCAAAGCATGTACAAAAAAAAATATTTTTTGCACATTATGTCACGGATGATTACGTCACGTAAGCAACAATATAATTGCAATCGTATGATTGCACAGTTTAAAGTCAATGGTAAATTATATAATACTAATGTGGCCTTCCAATGTCTAAGTGTTACTACTTGGACCACTGACTAGTGCACCAGTAATTGGACATGAAACGGCGTGTTTACCATAACTAATATTTATACTTTTAAGTATTATATTATATTTATTGTATAACCTACGACTAGTTAAAATTTAATTATAATCACTGGTAAACGAACTTGCCTATATGTTTCTAAAATTAGTTTACGCGCTAAAACGTAATTAAAAATTTCATTCTATTTGAATACTTACAAAACCTTACCAAATAATTGTTATCTGTTTATCACATAATAAAATGCTTATAAATTTGGAAACTTAATTGTAAACTTTGTTATACACAATTAATACAGTACGGTTAAGTATGAATATTATGTTTTAAAAGCCTTGATCTCATTTATGAGACGTTATATATGCAAATAATTGTAAATATTTCAGTACGAATTCAATATACGAAAATGGCACAGTTTTATGTAGAAAAATTAAAAACTTCTTGAATTATATTATTACAATTTCCCAAAATATATTAATTAATGAAGACCATTGTATTTATCTTCGTAAAAACATTTAGATAAATAACTTATCCATTAAATTTAAGAATAAATGAACCTAAATGTCATATTTTATTTACAGTCACATAACTAGCTGAGAGTTACTTACTTACTATATATGGCTATTGTACAAACAAATAATTTAAGCATGAATGATTAAAATAAAGTTTTAGTAAATTCCGGCAGTTTAATATTTATCTACCATTATTAAGCTAAGAACAATAACATGTATGGCCTTGTAAGACACAGGCAATAACCCAAAGTGTTGCTTATTTAATAAACTTATAAAGGTAACTTTATGT
This sequence comes from Leucinodes orbonalis, assembly GCA_019425675.1. Taxonomy (NCBI): domain Eukaryota; kingdom Metazoa; phylum Arthropoda; class Insecta; order Lepidoptera; family Crambidae; genus Leucinodes; species Leucinodes orbonalis. The sequence goes on from PQWD01005833.1 coordinate 128,377, forward strand.
TCATACGAGCATGAAAATATTTCATAATCAAAATCATCGTTTTAATCGTTCAGTTCGTTGCTAGAATATTCAGGGTGTTGTATTCGTCGTGTTGGTGCTATCCAAAATATTGTGTTATATACAATGCAATAAGACTTATTCAGTAATTCTCGATAGCAAATTTGTTTTTACGTTCGATAGTCTTGGTACCGGATCAATAACGATTTATTATTGGTATTTGATTGAAAAAGCACATAGCGTCTAACGCGCCTTTTATAGGTTAGGTTCTTTTGCGTTAACTACGAGGTCAAGACTCAAGATGCTTTTTAAGCCTAAACGAATTTTGTGATGTCAGAGGCATGGTAATATCTTCAATGAATTTGAATTTTATGTAATTTGGTTGGAAGTCAACTTAGCGACTTTTTCATTAACGCATTAACGCAAAACAAATTTCTTTAAATATAATTATTTATAAAACGCTTAATAACTATAAGCGGAGTATAGTCTTATCATGCAAATATAGTTTTGTCAGTTATATTAATTAAGAATACGATACAATCAGTATTTACAGCGTCTTAAGTTTGCAATAAAACGTATTAATATAATATAGTAACATCAAGTGTCTAAAACTAAAATGCTTAGTTAATAGGAATCTCTCGTGTACACCAAGCATAGTGTCATTAAAATAATCTCAGCAAAAAATTACGTCTTTCGTTGCGCCAAACATACTCCTATTTTGTTTAAGACGTAGAATTGTAAAAACGAACTTTAATTCTCATTTATTTTAACTAAAATAAAATACATTTTTAAAATGTTAGTTCTCTCTAAACGGTTGAGCAAATATCTCGTTCAATAGTTGTTGATATTCTTCTGCGTTATAAAGATAGTCCTCATCGTCCAACAGACCAGTCATGTTGTAACTGGAATCAAAATACAAGAATTGTATTACCAAATTAAAATATTCTTTATTATAGACAACATACATTGGTCTATGAGTATGGGAGTAATAAATAATTGAATGAAAACTAGTACTAGTATTAGTTTAACTAATTGAACGCCGGGAATCCAGACACAATAGATTTTCTCTCTTCGTCTGGCACTTTAAGGCGTCATTGGCAGTCAAAGGGTTAAGTCATCATCATCAGCTCATTATACGAGCCACCGAGGAACACGAGTCTACCCGTTAAGGATATAAGCCTTATTCATCCACGCGGGCTCAGTGCGGGTAAGCTAACTTCATGCATAACCTTTGAATCTCTTCGTAGACGTGCAGAAAGAAACCTATTCTTTACGATGTTTTCCTACAGCGTCAAAGCGTCGGATAAACGTTACCATAATTAAAAAATCGATAAGACATTGGTTCGTGGCGGCGTTTGAATCTGCATCCTCCAGATCGGGCAACAGTAATTACACACTGACGCTCTCAGGGTACGTTATTAACTTTTATTGATTTCAACGGAAATTTTACAAATTAAGAAATCTAATTTTAAATTATTTAAAATGGTTTATTATGTTTTTAGATCCGCAGAGATTACCCTTACCTGGACAAGTCTCGTTTCTTACGGAAATTGAGAGTTGATGTTGCTTCAATACAAAGTACAATGAATTGATTGTTGCAAGTGTATCTGGAAAAGGAAATATATTCTCAAATTAATTCTTTCCCTAGGCATAAGTATTATCGATATAAATAAATGTTGATTGGAAAACCACAGTAATTTTAACAGCGACTAAATTTATTGTTACTATATGCACTAAATTAATCCAATTTATTGAAAAAAAAAGGCAAATTACGATAATTTAGTAATTTAATATAAAAGGTTCTTATATGTTACGAGTATGTCACATCTAAAAACAAAATAATCTCAGCAAAGACATTGACGTGTTTCGAAAACTAACTCGTAAGTTGTGTTAAGCACGAAGCCGTCAAATATTTATTTTTATTCATGATGGGCTTGCTCTTGAGCACTGACTAACCTAGTGAAAGAGACGCGATTTAATAAGCAAAGTACCTTTCTTGTGACAGGAGTTTGTGGGAGTATAGTGAAGCGGCCATGCCTCTTCTGTTAGGATCATCCGATTGCCATTCGTCACAGAATGTGTCCAATGCGCGTTCGCCACTAGCATGAGATCCATGCCATATAATTTTTTGAGGCCTGCAAGCAGAACATTTTTTTAACAGGAGCTATTAAAATTCGGGAACTTTTTAGAATACCCATTGGACATATTCAAACATATTTTGATGACCCATGTTGTGTAAAAGTTGAGACGTCGTCGGTTCAATAATTGTTCAATCCCCGGGTAGTACAAACATAATATTGTGAGCATGAACATATTTGTTTGCATTGGTCTGGGTGTTTTCTATGTATACATTCACAAAAAAGTATATAAGTTTGTTTATCCGTGGTTTAGTATTCATATTACAGACTAATGCTTAGTTTGGGACTAGATAACACTGTTTGATTGTCAGTAGATATTTATTTATTATTGCCTTCTAAATTACTAAGCTAATGAACTTATGTTCAGAAAATTTTCTGACACAATGTTTGCGTGCATTAATATCTTTCGTACTTACCAGTGTGAATCGGTCATTATATTTTTCCCATTGAAGCTGTATATCCTGGGTATACCGGCTAACTTACCGCCATTACCATCAAATATGTCGGAAAAGGATTTGAATAACAAATCTCCCTGAGTATTAACAATTGGTAAGTGTCTATCTGCGTAACGCACTATTGTGTCCAGGTTTTGAATTCTGAAAAAAAAAAAGATTGTAGGTATGATAAAATTATGTATTTAAAAAATACGAATACCGTTTTAAAACAAAAATCAGGAGAGGTTTATTGTAATTCCCTTAAGTTATGAAATAATACTTGGACTCCTTACCTAAAAGGTTGTAATGCTCAAAAAACTATGGTTATATCGTCATACATTAGAACTCATCTCCGACTGTTCTTGTAGGTTAAAATCAGAAGGTGCAAAGAGAACAGAGCCAAAGTAATAGAGGTTTAAGATGTTTGGTAGCCACAATAGTATATACCTACCTAGGAAGCAAACAATTTCCCAGTGTGAAGAAGATAACTCGATTAATAAGAATAAGGATATATGTAATAAACGTGACGTAATAGTTTGTTATAATGCAAGAGTTTATTCAAGATAAAGGTTTTTAAATTCTTTTTTATTAAACATAAAAGAGTCTTTAAAGCATAACACACAATATTAATAACGATTCATAATTAAATGGATGACTGGATCTGTACCTTGTTTTATTCAAAGTCATTTATCGTAGTTTTCTTACCTGCTAGTGAGCAAAGCTGTGAAAGTGCCCCTAAGACCTGCCCGTTTCGCTTGTCTATAACACGCGTAATTAGCACGCCGCACTCCGTGCATGTTGCCCGACAGCGGGTCGTTAAGAGCTGCTAAGCGAAGCTGAAACGTACATACATAATACAATACTCCAATTGCTCTTCTGAAACTTTATGCTAATTTAGAGATAGCTTAATGTTTAATTTTATTTAATAATTACCTAACACAAAAATGCATGACCTGTTACCAAACAAACCTTTGAAATAAGTTGGTTTTATCGTTGTGAGTACTTGGAGTCAAATTTGATTCAAATCTGATAACGCGCTTATACTCGTAAAGTGTAAACATAATTTGCTTTAATATTTATTTCAAAGCACGCATCTTATCAAAATTATCTACAATATTTGGCCTAATGACCTGGCAAAAAATAAAGTACATATGCAGCTTGAGTCAAATGTCTGCATCAAGCAGGAAGGCTTAGTTCTGCTGCATATGCTGTAAGGAAGATAAGAAGTCTCACTGATATTGAGACTGCAAGACTTGTGTATTTTAGCTATTTTCACAGCGTGATGTCTTATGGTCTACTTTTGTGGGGGTCTGCTGCTGATCTAAACATTTTTGTATTGCAGAAAAGATCATCCGTGCCATATACGGCTTAAATACGTGACTCACTAAGGGAATTATTTAAACAAATAAATATTTTAACTTACCATCTCAGTACATTCGACTGCGTCATCTATGTACACAAAAATTTACATGTATTTTCAAAAAGTCAGATAATCATAGTTGAACACTAGGAACAAACACAAACTTGCCGTTCAAATTTAGATTGCATAAGTTGGGAACTCATTTGTGGGATTAAGCATTAAAATATTTAATAAGCTACCACAATATGTAATTGATTTACCCCTGCATAAGTTAAAGTCTCATGTAAAGTCTATTTTAATAAAAAAAGCTTACTATAGTATTGAAGATTATATAAATGATAAAAACTCATGGACATGTTGATTTCCAGCCTGCACTACTTTTTTTTTTTTTGTATCATTATTAAATTATATAATACTTAACTGCTTAATAGTACTTTTGTAGATTATTATAATTTTACCAATACATAATACGATAAAAATTGAAAATATAATTTGCTTTATATAATTATTTTGATTACAAATGAATCTGTATTCAACACATTTTTTTTGAAAAGAGTAACTACTGAGTTTCTTGCTGGTTTAACTAACTCCCGAACCAGTGGTAGCTTCATTTGACATTCATAAGTGTTCTATAAGGACCTAAACTGAATAAACACTTTTCATTTTCATTTTCACATAATATTAGTTTGTAAAAAACGAACTTTTACTTACACTGGGTCCATTAGATCCTGGAGAGTTATCAACCAAGTTGGATATAGGGGGTACATGGACCAAGCTGGCTGCCGGCATAGGTGGCGTTGCAGGTGCTGGCGTCGGCGCAACTGGTGTCTGCGTCACTAGCGAACTTAGCTGCCCATGTGTTGACAAAATACATTAGCGAATTTAATTTTACATTTGCAATGAGTTAAATGTGATTCCTGTACCTATTACATTTGTATTGACTAACATATGTATAAGAAATATTGCCGGAAGAGTTTGCCCTTTCAGAAATGCTGTTGCCAACCCAATTAAGTAGTAAATCGGATATCAGCGGTTGTGCGTGACTTTGTCATAGATCATTACCTAATTTTATTTTGTCCAGGTTCATTCTAGATTCTTATAAGATTAATACTATTAATATTTTTTATAGTTTCTTAATATTATTTTAATTTACTTACCGACACGTATTGCCAACCAGAGTTTACTTTCACTAATAAGGCTTGTTCTTCTACAACATACGCCAATGAACCAACCGGACTAGATGATGCTAACTATAACAAACAAATAATAATCGTAAGTTTCCCAGGTAAAACGCATAATTTGGTAGACGGTTTCGTAGTCAATCTAAGGTTTGTAACAAGCCAACCCATAGACAGTTACGGAAATGAGCCAAACATGAAACAAACAGTCATGAGCAATTCATGATATGATAACGAATGATTCTGGTAGCTCAAATGTGAAAGTAAAAATTGATCATCAGCATTCATGTCATGCGACAATTGTCATCAAGGACTGACAAATTTAGATCCTCCATAACTAGTCCCAATGCATTTTGGACGATTATGAGAACGTTTGATTTGATGTTCCACGGACAGGTGTGATAAATCCATCACCGCTTTGTACTACCTCCAGTAAGTTCTGTTACTTTACAAACCTAAAAGAAGTCTTACCTTTAACAATATTTCAGTAGTTTCGAATACCGCTGCCCGGGATCTTGCTGCTGGAGTCATCAGCATGAGCGCTGGACGTGTGGCTGTGCGCCGAGTGTGAAAACGATACTAGAAACAATGAATAAATATTTAAAAAAATGCACTTCTTAGTGAGGAAGTGAGGTAATTTAACTGTGAGCGTGATCGCTAACACGTACAGGCATTTACAATAACTAGCGGGATCTTGCGCGTTGACGTAACTATAACGCATAAATGTTAATTATTTATCTATGATGCGTATTTTATATCTATGTAAAGACACAGAAATATAACTTAGAAGCAATATCTTTCGGGTCGTGTTTGGGTATTGGGTATATTAAATAATACTTAACTAATACTTCAAACAAGTCGATAATGTTGCGTACTTACCTCTGTCCTTATCTTTTTCTTTAAGGTCCTTTAGTTCTCTAAGAGCTTTTAACTCGTCTAGAGGACTTTTCCCAACTAATCCAGCAGCATTAAGAATTCAGAAATATTATTATGTACCTTTATATGATACCGTAACAGAAATTTAAATTTCATTTATGAAAGCTCCTGTTAATAAAAACTAATTGAAAGGCCAATTTATCAACGTCAGAAAAATATCTGTATTCAAATAAATCTTTTGAGCTGTTATTTTCTACTATCCATATTTCTTTAACCAAATCTTTTCAATCCATTTTGTAGCGCAAATTAATTGGGCAAATATCTAGATGACTCACTAGTTGGACTAATCTACGTAGCTGAATACATACCTGGTCTACCATAAAGTTTAGTATTTCCATGTACTGGATATTCTTCATGATAGTTAGAGCCAGGTTCCCCTTTAGGTCCAACTACTGATATCCCTGGTGGGCCTGCTGGACCCGCAGGGCCGGGGGGGCCTGGTGGCCCGGGAGGCCCAGGAATGTACCGCACAGGTTCAGATGAGCTAGAAGGTCCCGGTGGACCTGGTGGCCCTTGGGTACCAGGCATTCCAGGTATGCCGTCGAAACCACGATCTCCTTTTTCGCCTTTAAACTGTATTCAATATATTTATTTCAGCGATGTGTTTGATTTTATATAAATATTGGCAAAAATATTACGTATTATTTCTGAATTTAAATAATTTATTAAAATTTATTAGTGAAATATCATTTTTGTTTAAAAGATAATAAGGATAGCCATAAAATATATTAAACCTATCTGAATCGAGGCTAACAGTTTTAACAACTCAAGTTGTTTCTCAAAATCTATTTCAAATTGAGTACTTTATACACTTCATTCAATTATTCAAATATAGGTAATTAAAAACATTAAATTCTATTACTTACCATTGATACATCAAGGACGTTTACTCCTGGATCACCTTTTTCTCCTTTTGGTCCGGGTAGGCCTGGCACTCCTGGAAGGCCTAGAGCACCTGGTCTTCCCTGTACGGTAAAATAAATTATTAACATTATATGTCATGTTGAAATGTCTACCAAAAAACAAAAAAGCTTTTGTTTCTTACCTTAGCATTCTATTGGAAGCATTAAAAATTATTTTGGTATATTAATATGAATAAATATAAATTAAGACTGAAGTATCATTTTTAAGTCGAAAATGCTTACCATCCATCCAGGTAAACCGATATCGCCTTTTTCACCAGGCTTGCCTGGTGGGCCTGGTAGGCCTTGTAGGCCTTGTAAACCACGAGTGCCAGCTGGTCCAGGACGACCTCTGCGACCTCTTAACCCGGGTTCACCTTTATCACCCTATAAATTATAGTACATCATTTATTTATACGATTTTTTTATTAATACCTTTAGTGAACGAGACAGTCAGTTTGTCCACCTGGTGGTAAGTGATACACACGACCACAACAGATACAGTGTAAAGGGAAATTCATTTAGTAATTATTTTCTGTCAACAACGCCCGGCACCCGTTCTCGAGACGATAGATGTTTGATCTCTTATAAACCCGTAATTTTACTTACCGAAACAGTCAGCCCTAATCCCGAAAAAAAATAATTCAAAGTACTTCTATTTCACGGTACGATATTTGGGGCTACGGTGGTATATACCTTGAGGACTCGATACCGAGTCAAAACACCAAGTAATCTGCTGTTAAATAACTATTTCGTTTTTAATCAAACACCACGGTACGGAAGGTATGATATGTAAAGCTAAATATAAAATCCCTAGTTTGATTGCACATCAAAGTTTAAAATGTAAGGTGACAAATTAGTCATCACCACAGCTATGTAAGTAATTGAAATATTTTATTATGTATTTTTATTTTGTTTTGACGTTCTGAGTGCTTATACTAAACCTGAATTAAATAAATTTTGGTAATGACATGTCCACTGCCCATTGTTGGACGTGGCTACCCTGAAGACTCTTCTAATGATCGGTTTTCGGCCCTTAACCTACCACAAGGGTCTGTTGACTTAAAGCCGGAAGTTGATTAGAATTGATTAGGATTTTCTTATACTAAGTGAGAAGAGGTGATATACATACCTTGATAGTAATAATGTCAGAACCGGTTGATGTAATACTAATGGGCCCAGGGGGACCTCTCTCTCCTCTTTCTCCTTTTAGGCCGGGAGCTCCTGGTGGCCCAGCTATACCGGGAAGGCCTGAAGGTCCTATGTCGCCTCTATCACCAAGCTTCCCGTCTTTTCCAGGAAATCCGGGAGTTCCATCATTTCCTCTGCTGCCCTTTTCACCCTGATGAAATTATTCATATAACAGAAAAACACAAAAATATACAATCAAATTACTTTTTGTATATTTTTAAAGGAATATACTTTACCTTTTCCCCTTTATCACCTTTAGATCCAGGTAACGATACACGACCTGAAAGCAGTTAAATAGTGGTAGATAATTAAAGAACTTTATGTAAGTTATTTTAGTTCTTTAAAGTAAGCAGAAAAAAAGCATTTATACATTTTATCACGTGGAACTTCTCCAGATGAACGTAATACAGAGATTGTGTTTCATGCAAATAAAATGATGAATTTACCCCATTGCTTAAATGTAGCACACTGACTTGCATCCTTTTCACACCCCGATTAAAAAGGTGACCTTACTGATTGTTCAATGGACTTACCCGTCGCCAAAAATTCAGGTCCATCAGAGGTGTACATTCCTGTCGATAAAGCTGGAGGACCAGGAGGTCCAGGAACGCCTTGTTCCCCTAAAATAAATTTTTTTCATGTAGTACATACAAGACAAAATCTAAAAAAGGAGGTGTTCATAAGTTACTGTCTTTAGTCACCCCACTGACCTTTTTCTCCTTTTTCAGCAGGTCTACCATTAGCTCCCGGAATACCTGGTCTGCCATCAAGACCTGGGTTTCCTTGATCACCCTTAAAGCCTCGATCACCTTGTGGGCCTGGATGTCCCTGCAATATTTTTCAATTATATTTATTATAACACCTAGATATGTAACTTCAATTTTTCACAACTATAATTACTTACACGATCACCTTTAGGACCATGTTGACCAGGCGGACCTCTTTCTCCTTTGTGTCCCGGGAAACCACGCTCTCCCATTGGGCCTATAGGACCTGGTTGCCCTGCATCACCTTTAGGCCCCGGAGCGCCTGGTCTTCCAATAGCTCCTCCATAAGAACCAATAATTGATTCCTTAAAAAAATATTAATTTCATCGTCGTCATCAGCTCATTAAACGTCCCCACCGAGAGGCACGAGCCTACCCGTATAGGGTGTGATTAGGCCTTAGTCGTCCACGCGGGCCCAGTGCGGATTGGACGACTTCACACACAACCTTCGAATATCTTCGTAGGCGTGCATGAAGGATTCCTCACGATGTTTTCCTTCACCGTAAGCGCGTCGGATAACGTACATATTTTTTCGAAAATTCGAAAACACATTGGTACGTGTCGGGATTTGAACCTCAGCCCTCCTGGTAGGAAGGCGACAGTCCACATCACTGAGCCACCGACGCTCTTATCTCTTATCGACTTCATTACATAGTACTTCGTAAAATAAGTGCATTAATGTGTTGTTAGAGAATAATCAATAAGAATAAATAAAATAATTAGGGTAAAACCTTGTGAACACGACAGTGTGTACAGAAATAAAATTTGACGTGTGTACAATTTTAGCTTACTGTTTATTGAATAGTTTTCTTCGTTTATCTATTGTTAAAAAAGACTGCTTCAGAAAACGTGACTTCATTAAACTGATTCCCGTACAAAAGAAACTTTCTTCGGTGACGTTTCAGATAAATTTCCTTATCAAGCCCATCGTCGATATAAATCAAGACTGAAGGTTGAGCAGCCACTTTCACACTTTAGCAAAGTTATTCAAACTGTTTGTTCGCTAAAGGCGCAATCGTTTCTCCAAAAGGCCATTCTTTTCAGTTGCAAACAAACTGACTTTCAATGAAGGGATAATCGGGTCAAAACATCTTCCTGCATCCTGTTACTGACAACTTGAAAAGTGAATTGATATACCTTTTATGTTTAATATTATTTTGGAGAGCTTAGAGTATGATCCTATTTCTACCATAACTATGTTTTGTTAGTCACATGTAAAAATATGTATATGAATGTAATGCCCTGTCACTTACCTTGTATATTGGTCTAGGTTTCCAGTTCGACTAAATAAATGGAAATCGCATGAAATAAAAAAAAAACAATATTAGGCAATAAGTACGAACTAAGATGTGTATTATTTTATGTTTAAAGCATAATTTTCATGAGTATTCTAACTACATTCTTTATAGGTCATACTTTTAAAATTTTATACTGGGGAGTTTAAAGATCTAGGGTATTAGCATGGAAAAGTCATAATGTATGTATTGTAATTGTTTTTGTTAAAAATATGTGCTTTGGTAAAATATTCATGATAACGTACTGTCGGGACGACCGTCACAAATTAGATACTAGATATGTGAAATAAATAAATAGATAGAATAGCGATGTAATTAATAGTTGAATATATAGTTAAAAAAGTATTTGAATATTGTAAGTAATAAGATAATAAATATAAGAGTTTATAGTTTGAAGATTTATAGAATAAAGGTGAATAGATAGTTATTACGCATAGATAGTAGGAAACAGTTTCATCAATAAATAAATCATCTTGTAACGTCTTTCATTTACCCGTGTACACTCTACATAGTAAATAAATAGTAGATATAAGTAATAAATATTCTCAGGAAATAGGTGTACATCAGGAGTTGCGCGCAATTAGCGCATAGTGAACTAAGAGGACAAGCTAGAAGTCCCGCTATATTTATAGTGTGCGAGAGGGACGGAGAGAGACGCAGCGTGCCGCCTCCCTCTAAACCTGTGTGAGAGGGACGGGAGTGACGCCACGTTGCTATCTCTCGTCCAAACATATTTCTAATTAGATATTAAGATAGATTAATCAAACTAATTGGAATTGTAAAATAAATCCGTATAGATTAAGATACTAAAATTGTTAATGTAACAGTTTATAGTTAGATATAACTTGTATCACATGGAAAATGGAAATATTTGATAATAAAATGAAGGGGAATGCGCGGGACGCGGGGAGCACGCGGGCTCGCGAAAAAGTATAAAAACGGACATTTCTGGAAAATGCATGCATTCGGCGAAGAGAACTACGCGATTACAAGAATAGAAGAGCCAACTGCGAACCAAGTCCCTGCAAGTTTTTATGAAGAATGCGTTTCCTTACAACGACCCCTCGACCCGACCAGCGTTACTGCACGTGGCGTTGCGACGCCACCAGCACTACCACCGCACCTACCCGTGGACCACACCGGCAAGCACTCGCCCGTCAATTGTTCGTTACGACAGAATAATAGAGTCATACGTCCACTCTACAACGAAAAGTCATAGTCTTGGCGGGCGGGTCCGTGCAGGGATTAAACACCATCTCATCCCGCACACGTACTTTCTTATTTTAACTGAGAGCGCAACATTTTTGGGCCATAGAAACAATAGCAATGCACTACAGCTATATACTTGTACTATTACGATTTCGTAAACAAAATATATTTCATAGTGATGTGTTATTGCTATGATGATTATACTTACGGAACGCGAATTAAAACATGTATAAAGAGCATTAATGTAAAATGTTGATCGATGACACACTAAATTTGGGAAAATGACTTATATTTCGCTCTAATATTAAGCAAATACTAAATAACATTGACATCAGATTCTGTAGAGCTATCAATATTAAAAGAGTTTTGATTAAAAAGCATTTACTTACATCAAAATTGCTGTAGTCAGAGGATCCCGGAGGGCCGGGAGGGCCTGGAGGGCCCGGACCGCCTGGCCTGCCATCGACTCCCGCTTCACCTTTAGGCCCAGGTAAACCTTCCGGACCCCGAGGCCCGAGATCTCCACGATCCCCTTTTTCACCTCGCGGGCCAACATGACCTCGCTCACCGGGCATGCCTGGTTGACCCTGATAATACAAAATGAAAACCCGTGCTGTCATAACAGCAATATGCTTTAAACGGCCCCTGACATTCACAAACACAACAGGTTTTCTATAATATTTCTGAAAAACAGGTACTAAAAATGTTATTGTATGTGCAACTACGAACAAAATGAACACGTCAGGAAAAAACACTTAACTTTACCAAACTATAATATATCAAGAATTGTTTTTGATATTTTTAATATGCATACATAACCAGGTCCGATTCCCTGTTAAAACAAACAGATTAGCCTTTATTAAACCACTACATAAAAGGACAACAATTGAACTAACGAGGATGATAAAGATCGTGGAAATGTAAAGATAATAATTACTTATTCTTACGATATATATGTAGTAATATTTACCGCGATTCCTGGTGGTCCTGTCCGTCCATCAGCCCCATTAGGCCCGGCGGGCTGGCGGTCTTGAAGCTCGGCGCTATTTGCAAACAGCGAGAGAATTGTGCTCGAGTTACACCACACTGCCCAGCGATGCGTAATTTTCTCCAAATATTGCTGAAATAAGAAATAATGTTTATTTATTATCAACTAGATTTACATTTTCACATGGTACACATTTTATGCTTCAAGAAGTTGTTCTTAAAGTTTTTTGGGTGATAACGGCATGTATTCACATGTATTGAAATGGATTCCTCAATCACTTGTTTATATCATTTTTAATTAATAATTATTTAATAAGACTTCAACTCAGATAAATAAAAGTTCAAAACGTTATAAAGTAACAAACAATTACGTTAAATAATATATATTTAATTTATCTACATTACTGACCTTGACATGATTTTTCTAATAATCCACAGAGGCATGACAAATAAACGTTTCAATCAATTTATTATTAGCAGACAATGTACACACAGGCAGGCAGATTCGACTAAATAAAGAACGACTTTTATCATCTTACCTACGATCCTACGAATCAGGTATTTAAGCCTCGCAAGAAAAATTATAAAGATAGTAAAACGTAAACTTAACACTGTTACTCCACTTAAAAACCAAGCTAGCAAATCCAATGAATTGACATGAAATCGACTGTTGGAAACGTGCCATAACAAACTGTGTTACCGGGGTGGACAGATTCGTACCCATTCGAGGATTTGATCAGAAAAGTCAATATTGCAAAGGGAAATAGCTCTACAGAGCACTACAGATGTGTATGCTAAATGTCATTCGCAAAGAAAGAATGTTTTGTGAAAAATTTTATAAAGCACACTGTTTCAAATTTTCAAATTATAAACTAGGTATATTATTATTCTTCTATGTACTCTTATATTAATGTCGGCACCACTTTATGGAAAATATTGCGGTTTGCATACCTTCAAGTATTTATTTTTAGTTAAAAGAATAAAGAACATGTAGGTTTGAACACATCACAATACAATTAAAAGGTGTCAAGGGTCATCCAGGTCACTGTATCAAAAGTAGAAAAAATATGTAAACTGGAAACCGTTCATAAAATTTGATCGTAGAAAATTCAACTAGACTGCAATTTCCAAAAGAACCATCTAGAATTAAAATGTCAATAGAAAAATCACAAATACTCCTAGTAAATTGGTGCAATATGTCAATGATATTATGTATTTAAAGGTAGATACGCCACCTGTGCCTCAAAAACGAACCGCCAAAGAGAATGCAGTTGTAGGTAAATGTACGCTCATTCGAAATAAATGTGTATGTCTGCTGTCACTGCACTCGGAATACTTTTTTGTATCTTTTTTCAGTTGTTTTGTGAGCATGTCACGAATATATACTTTTCACATCATTGCAATATGTACGAGTATTATATTGTCATTAAAGTAAGGATACTGTACCGTAACGACAGTATCTTTGAAAGACTGATTCAAATGACTGTGCCGTGTTGCAAAAACTATTTTCAATAGGCTATTCAAGTTCATGTTTGATAAGACGGGTATTGTGGACTCGAGGTAAGCTCAGATAGCATTTGGTGGGTGGTTCAATTTATTAAATATATAATTTTTAAATTAAAAAGTAAGTCTTGAAAAAGGTTAAATAGAAATCATGATGGGTGTGCGACCAGTCAAATACATAGATATTTTAAGGAAATGGCATGATATTACACTATTGACAACCTGGTATTCCACTTATATGTGCCAGTAGTAATAGATCTCGTAAAAATATTTAGTGGTAAGCGTTATTCTATCGTTAATGTTAAGAATCCATACTCACTAGTTCACATAACCGATTTAAGGAACAAGTCATATGTTTTAAATATTTTAAAAATCTACGTTTTAGGACTCATTATTTGAAAGGTACCTCAGCCATATACCGAAGGCAGATAAGAATGCAATTTAAACTTCCCCTAAGACTCTTTTCTCGTAAGTTGCGGTTTGCAAAATATTCAGAGATATCTTAATACATCGAAGCCTTTATGGGTATCACTATCTTTTTTCCACTTGAAATCGTGGTGATTACAGCAAAACCTAACATTTATTAATAAAACTTTATACACCATTAAAAAAAGTATAAGGACAAACTAAATGCCTAGAGGCATTCTCTATCAGTTTAGCACAAGGCCATGCAGAAAATAATAGGTGCTGTACTAAATAATACTTTATAAGAAAGAGACAAATAAGGTTAAAATTAACAAAAATAAAACTATAAAAATATCAGTTCAAAACAAGCATAAAACGACAATATTAATTTAAAATTTAATCCTTATATTTCAAACAATTAAAAATGTATACCTAATATAAACATTGACTATTCGAACGGAAGTAGTCCAAAATTTTACTTTAAAAGAGGCCTTCGTGTAGCCTAATTAAGTAGGAGGCCCTAAGTCCAGTACTGGTTTAAATTTAATGGCTATGAAAGCTTTTTAAGGTCACACTGCGACGAGGATACTATTAGTTAGAAAGTGGACCAATTATACGTTGTATAAAAAATATATCAAAACTGAATATTGTTTTCTCAGTTCGTCTTGATTGTTCGATTTTAAGCCCTACATACCGTAAGCTTGTAACTTAAACCGCTAAACAGATAGGGCGTGTTTGCTAAACAGGGAGGCAGTTGATGCCCGCAGGCTAAATGAGTCCTGCGGTTCAGACTTTGCCGGAGGTATACGGGTTTACTTAGTCCGACGATGTCAGTAAAACACGTTAAAACTTCGGCCCAATTCACATTTGCGGTGTTGGGATGTATCAAAGCTTAGTTTGCTTTGTTCAATGTTCCGATTCGAACTGAAGTCATATCGGAAACCGTTTGAGTTCAAACATTCGGTTTTGGACTAAACCTTTTCATATGTGGAAAATCTGTTATTATTATCTGAATTGTCATAGCATTTGATAGTCCACTAAATCTTTTAAGTTAATGGTTATAGTCGAACAGTGTTGATGAGTTATTGCACAATGCGAAAGTAAATATATTTTTGCGATTTTCAGTATTAATAATAATAATTGCTCCGCGAGTAAGTTTAAAATGGATATAATCGCAATACTTACGTCATCACCTGAACCGGATATTTCAGCTATTGTTGATACACCTGGGATCCCAGGTGCCCCAGGTGGGCCTGGGGGGCCTGGAGGGCCTCTTATTGATTCTCCTGGTGGACCCTGAATACAAAAAGTCAAAATAACTTAAATACTCATTCATGTTCATAATTCAAAGGGTGGGAACAAAGGTAAATTGAAACAATTTTTGTAGACCCTGTTGGTAAAATAATATACTATTGCAATTAATGGTTCGTACGTTATTTTTGCATTGCATAAAAGATTTTGATTTAATAAATGAATATCAAAACGAAAAGTGGCTTCAATCGCTTTTAGTGGACCCGAAACGCAAGTTGCGTCATTATTTAACTTTGCATTGGATTTGTTTCTGTTTTGATAGTACTTATACTTAAAATTATTCTCTGATTTTGCATCATAGTATATAATATGCTATCAGTGACAGTATTAGATGGCACACAAACGCAAAGCATTTTCGGTTGTGAGCCATACAATCCAATGATCACTTCGATTACCACTCCACTAATAGGAACGAGTTGTTTCGCCCTGTTTCAATTTTGAAACCAAATGAAAACGTTCGGAATCACTCGTTTCATGCACTCCGCCACTTTCGCTTTGGCAAAAAGAGTAATATTTCACATTGAAAACACATCGCCGTAATGGATCAAAGCGTTCGATGAATATATATTCATGCGAGTGAATATTTACGGGCAAATTTGATTTGGCTCATGCTTAATTAAATGGTGTTTCAGTACTACTTGTCCAGTTGGTGGTACTAGTGGCTGATGGAGGACATTCACTATCTGCAAACACTGTGTTAAGAGCCTCTAATAGCATTTTATCCGGACGTGAGTGGAACGAATGAAACGGTGCTTGATTACTTCATAGTCAAAGATTTTTTGGTGTGTGCGTTTATTTCTGGTCCTTTGTTTGTTTATTAGGTACACAGCTGTCAGTTTCAATGGCTTAAATTAAATCTGATGTTAGTTTACCAGCAAGCAATAATGTCATCCAAAAGTCATCAAATCTTTTAGTTTAGTAATTACATTTTCAACGTGTTGTTTGTTCACTATTGTATTAAATTATCTAGTGTAGTTTTATAATATTTGAAAATTGAATTCGGTAAAAATTAATATTATTATATCAATAAATCATCCATAATTTACCATTGAAAACGTTTTCTAAGCGATGACTAGCGTCCTTCACTCTCTCTGTGACACTCTTTGTTGCAAAGTGGCAGTGGTAACACTTTACAATATAAAAAGTATGTATTCGTAAGTATGTGCAGGCGAGTTGTCGTCCAATTTTTATATAAAAAAGCATTTATCATATCGTGGTCGTGTCGTGAGTTGTAAAAGTCCTTAAGGGCGGGTGTATGCCGATAAATCGAATGGGCGAACAATGCACAAGCACCCTTTGTGCGAAAACTGCGAGTTATGCGTTACTGATCGCACTTTGTTCTCGTTTGCGATACCGCGGAAATTAGTCATTCCCGCAGTATTAATTGCCGTTGAATATGGAGCACTGGAATTGATATTGATACGGGAAAAAACGGTTGTATTTTAGATTCGTGACGAGTAAATTTGCTGATTTTATGAAATTGCTGGATTCTAGGTTTGCTCTTTTCATAATGATGATTTTAAATACTAAACACAATCGATGCATAAATAAGGTCATCGTGATTGCGCCCAGAATAAGTATTACTATAATATTTGAAGTTATTAATGGTTTCTTGTAATGATGAAATGGTGACGTGAATCGAGCATATTATGTAAAGGTAATTAAGCCGTTAATCAACCAGCATAGCGTCGAATCCCGGATATAATAAATAAATAAATATCCACTGACATTCACACAGCGCCATCAAGCCCCAAGTTAAGCATGCAGCCTGTAGTATGGGTACTAAATATTTTTTTGGTAAATACATACATATTATACATAGAGAACACCCAGACCATTACAAACAGTCATGTTAAGTTTTAAGTATGTCTTGATTTGTATCACTTCAGCATCAAACAGTAATTCATAGTCTATCATATTCCGTGGTGGTTCCGGAGCCTGACGACCTGTACAACAAGTATTTAAATACATATCACAGGCATCAGTCTCTCATAAACTAGAAAATGAGTTGTAAACCTTGCGATAAACTTTTGTTTTCCTTAAATTTTTTGTGTTTATGGTGAGAAAATAAACTTTTTATGTATAAAAAAAAAAATTCATGCACACAATATTTGTACTGCTCGGGGATCGATCCCGGAACCCTTGGTGTTGCTGACGTCTTAACTCGAACACCAACTGGGTCGTCGCAAATATAAAACAGCTTAAGCAAGACAAAAGATATCAATGACTATGAATGAGTACGGAGTATTGTAGGTAGCTAGCCACAATAGTCCTTTTACATTTTCACGAGGAAATTGGCCCAAAAGGCCCTTAACTAAAAATTAAACAAGAGAGCACCCTTAACGGCCGCTTAAACCTTGACCCGAGGTGTTGTTGGGAAGTTTATGCTAATATATTACGGGATCAATAATATTTAGGAGCAACATGAAATACTTGTTTTTATCGGTTCATCATCATCAGCTCATTAAACTCCCCACCGAGGGGCACGAGCTTACCCGTATAGGGTGATTAGACCTTAGTCGTCCACGCGGGCCCAGTGCGGATTGGACGACTTCACACACAACCTTCGAATCTCTTCGCAGGCGTGCATGAAGGTTTCCTTATGATGTTTTCCTTCACCGTAAGAGCGTCGGATAACGTACATATATTTTCGAAAATTCGAAAACACGTGTCGGGATTTGAACCTCAGCCCTCCCGTTAGGAAGGCGACAGTCCACACCATTGAGCCACCGACGCTCTTTAACGTAGTTTTTATCGGTTATTACGATACAATAATGTCCAGAGGATAGGATTGGTTACATTAGAATGACCATTCACGTTTTAGTAAATACGAATATAATATTTTCATGTATACAAAGTCACGGAAAACCAAGTGTCATGCTGTCATTATCACTATTTCTCATGCTGAAAGATATACCTTGTCTTTGACACGATGGACTTTTTACTGGGTATAGAAAAAAGTGTTTATAGTGCTTAGATTGATGTTATTATAATTGTGGTATTTTGTAATGATGATATATACTATAAAAAAGTAGATAAAATTACAATTTGTGAAAACACAAAATTTTCTAACAATGCTATAGTAGTACTTGCCCTAGGGCCGCGTTCTCCCTTTTCCCCTCTCAGCCGTAGCGGATACCCTGTAAACAGCAAAGAAAATAACATAACGTACACGTACATTTTCACTTAAATAAACAGAAGAAACGCAGATCGAAACTAAATGCTTATACTATTTTGGCTGGGTTAGTATTGCTTATTCATCATCATCATTTCAACCTAGAAAGTCCACTGCTGAACGAAGGCCTCTCCTAATGATTTCCACGCGGACCGATCCCTTGCAGTTGACATCCATCTGCTACCTGCCACCTTAACCAGATCATCAGACCATCTGGTTGGGGGTCGGCCTACGCTTCGTTTTCCGTTACGCGGACGCCACTCGAGAACCTTTCCGCCCCATCGGCCATCGGTTCTACGCACTATTGCTTATTGCTTATTACTGACACATTTTATACATGATAATCATAAATAGGTAATATCAGTCTCTAATGTTTGGATAATAGTTCAACATTACTTTTACATTTAAAAACCCGGCATAGTTGTAACTACGGCTCAGCCCGCAGACTGTAACGATGCCATGATCTCATAAGGCTGTCGTGTTCGCTTCTTCCCAGGTATGTATAGAGTTGCCAAAAAGCCTAATATTCCGTGCCATTATCATTAAACCTACTCAATTCATAATCTAAGTAATAAAATTTCAGTAATGGCCAATGAAGCCTAAACAAAACACGCAATGTGTTTTCATTTAGTGCATCACCATAGAGATCATTAAACGAGAGTCCAGTAAGGATTATAAAAAAAGAGTAGGAAGTCAATTATTATTAAATATCTGCGTATGTAAAAGTCATATCAAAAATGCATAGCCATTGAAACCTCAGAGCTAAATTATGGACTCACACATTATCATGTATCAAATCACATACTTATTCAGCTTTTGTATTTTTATAAAATTATTCATATGCTTCATCAGTGATCAATGTGATCATAAATAATAAAATGAAGATAAGCTAAGTTGATTCACGGACACATCCTTAGTTGAATAATAAATGTTCGTAATTTGAAATATCTTTATTATACACAACAATTAAATTTAAAAATCACATACCATCTAAACCTGGCGGCGGTGGTGGGAACGGTGGTATAGTCCCATAGCGTCCTGAGCCTTCAGAATCTCCTTCCTCTTGATCTACCTGTTTACAATGTTGACACATTAATAATGCTTGTATAAATTGTTTATAATTCGAATACGGATTTAATGCTAAAACTTTAAGTAATAGAATTACAAAAACTGGAAACGTTATTGGCAAAACCCCACGCGTAAAAAGTCCGGTCCACTGTACATAGTACTCATGCAGGGAATCATGAATTAAACACTACTCGTGTAGTGAGTTAGTATTTAATTCATGATTAACTTTTTATTCGTATGATTTTTGAGCTTTCGAAATATTAACATCTAAACAAAAAATGTATATCTTTATACGGTGATCATTAAGAGACCCGGATCATCCACACTTTATATATGTGTATTCTATCATATGCAGTCGTTATACTTACAAGAACCATAAGGTGAGCATACCAGCCACTCTTATAAATATTTAAAAGCTATGGTTAAATTTAACACTGGATATGTAGACTGCAATTAATTGGAATCGATACATAGATTTTTAACAATACATACCTAATATATTGTTAGATTGTAACAATAATATGTGGAATTGTAAGTATTATTACGAATCGACGAAAAAAATGGGTTCCGTATTTTTAAAGGTCACATGGAAACATTCTATTTTCGTATCATGTTAATTTAGAAGTTTGTTAACTGGCCTCTTTTGTTTGAATGGCTTGTTATCTACTTTCATCTATTTTTACCATGAAAAAATTATACATCGTCCCTTATTTTTGTGAAAACGAGGCTTTGAATATTTTTGCGATTCACATAAGAAATATATAGTACCTGTATTTATTATTTTAATTAATTTAGCCCACGCGCACTGTCAACCCTGTTCGCGCTTCGCAATTAATTGCGCGAGCTGGGTCGCAAGTTTAAATATGTACGTGTAGGTATCCGTAATTAGCAACGGTTGCCAACATAAATACAGAAGGATTTGTCTTCTATACATACATAGCACAATGATTTGTCTTTTGGATTTATGTTGATAGCCTTACCAGATTACGCTAGTTCATAACTAACAACCTTTTGTTACGTGTAATTTGGTACATTGTTATGGGTTCAATTTATAAGTGGCACAGACGGCTTCACTTACGTCGCCCTGCACAATGGAATCACCTTTTGTTCTATGTACAGGTTTTTATTTATTATATTCCAGTGATCTCAAAAAAAGAATACGGTGCAGTAGCTTACTTGAAAGCATTACCTATTTGGCGAGAGAAAATAAATCGATAGACTGGTGTCGATCTTATACAGCCTGCTTAATTTATTGAGAATTTTGTAACTTTTAATATATTTAGAGGCAGTTGAATTTACCACCTCTTGAAATATTCAAGTAATATTATGTTAGTATTCAACTTCAAGTAGTATTCGCGCTCTAATATTGCTGTATTTGGCTTATTTAGAAATGACATCGTCATTTTCGAAATACAAACATGAATTTTGTTACTGCCAGGACTTGGCAAATAAACAAACCCTGTGACGCCTAAATTTTCAATTCGTACGGTCACAGAATCCACATACAAAGTTGATAGCTAACGCGCTGTGTCAACAGCACTAGGAGAAACATCATAATGTCAATACAAACTAGCCACGGCTTTATATTGTGAATATGAGCGATTTTGAAACGCTAAGTAATAGCGACCTTTGGGAAGAGGTGTGATTTAATAATAATATCAAATGCAGTGGATGCATTTATTCATAATATTAATAGAGGAAAACAATCAGACAGATCGATCACCTGATGGTTAGTCACACCGCCACCCAAGGACACTCGGTACCAAAAATTGTAAAAGTCATCTGGAAAAAAAATCCAAAAAATTTCTTTGCCGACCTTTAAACACAGAGAAATATATTATGTACCTAAGAAGGACTGGTTTCTAACCTCCAGTAACTTCCTAACTTTCAGTCACTCGGTGAAACTCAACGCTTCGCGATATTAATTAACATCAAGTAAGCCGTCTGCACGTTTGCTTATTGATAAAAAATAAAGTTAACATCAAGAAGTTATCTTATTTATTGGTTTCGAAACTGTCGACTTATTTCTACTAGCAGCTAAGATTGAGTAACGTCCGTCACTAAATACATATCTGAACACATATATTCATGCCATATTTTAGTAAATTTCTCGCCATCTGTGAAACCCATCTTGTGATTGCAGCGCAGCGGTCGTTCTACCGTCAACTTTGTTTACAGTATGATCCTGGACGGGGACTGTATGTACATTATCGTGTCGGCGTTCGGGAGATGGAATCACGAAGATTTGCTATTTGCTCCACGGCGAGCTCAATCACGAGTTATGAGACCTCATAACGATTTAATGCTCAGATACCACTGATTTTACAACCGTTTTATATGTACTCAATTTAACAATCCAAGTTTTAGGTTCGTTTTGATTTGATGGTGTTTTAACTTTATGGTATTATTTACTTTTACAGTTTTATACTCAGGCAAATTATTTTCGTAAAAGTTGTCGTGGACTCGCCGTTGAGTACATTACTAATACTATTTTGCATAAGTACAAACTTTGGTTGCTATTGTTCTTTGTGTTTAGCTTACGACTCAATTGCCTTCTGGGGAAAAGGTTTATTTTTCATTTTAATTTTAGGGATTTAAACTATTTTTTTACAAATGTTGAAATAAGATAACGTAGTAATTAACAAAGTAAAATTTTCATTAAAAATTAAATATAGTAATATTGAATTATTATTAAAACTGCTTTCACATAAAATTCATGAGTATTCTTAGCAACAAACAATCAGACTTATTGGTTGGAATCTTGTAACGTTTCGTCAAGTCTCATTATACTTTAAGTCATGTAATATTATTTTAGTATTCAGTTTATTCGCATATAAGCGTACCAAGTGCTATTCTTGTCTCGTATTACTACCATATACGCTTTGATCTTGCTAAGTTATTATTGAAACAATGTCAATTACGTTTAAGATATATGAGAATACGGCCATTAATTTAGCGTTATACATCAGGTCGTTGGCTTCCAGCTTTAGATGTATTGTCCGATATCACAAGACTTCAGTTCTATAGTAATTGTTACGGCCCTTTGTGTCTGTGAAGCTCGGTAAATGACGCAACCGTTTGATAATTGTTTTAAAAACCTTTTGTGTTTGTGCTATACAAATAACCGTTAAGTATTAAATTGAATTTCAGGTGTAACTGTTTTGGGTGCATTGGTATCAATGGAGGATTGTTGCGGAATAAAATTAAAATAAGCATATCGAATTAAGGAGCGCTTAGGTACTTCAGAGGTAAATTAGGTATTTTTTGTTAATTATATCAGAGATTCTTTTATTGGTTGCATGTCGAAAATATTGTTTTATAAAAAAAATACGTGCCGCGCCAGCTATAAGAGCAATGTGTGCGGTGTTCTTTGATTCCACATGTAAGGTTACGAGTTGTGAT
Source organism: Leucinodes orbonalis (assembly GCA_019425675.1). NCBI lineage: Eukaryota > Metazoa > Arthropoda > Insecta > Lepidoptera > Crambidae > Leucinodes > Leucinodes orbonalis. The sequence continues at coordinate 151,635 of PQWD01005833.1, forward strand.
CATGTTAGAAAATGGCATTCAACGCGTCTCTTCATTCTCTACACACCAGCCAAAACTTGAAAACGTGATACACAGAGATAGGATTGATTTTCCCAAAGTAATTTGAATTAATGCATCGGCATTGCTCAACAGGTTGAAAGGCTACAGGAGGAAGCTCATGGGAGCTTCTGGCAAGGGGGACTAAACGTGTAAAGGAAGGCTTGAAGTGGATCTTTTCGAGAGCATTTACCGTGGCGTGATGAACAAAGGTCTTTGGTGATGTTCATCGATGGATTTCAGTTAAGGTTCCAGTCGGATTAGGAATATAATTTATGCTAACATTTAAAGGACAATCACAATTGACTTATACCATAGTTAGTGATATTAAGTGTATTAGTTATCATATCTATAATAAGTTAGTGATTAGCTCCGGTGAGTGTAAGCGCACACGCTAGTAAAATAAACTTAATCACCAAAAAATTGTCTATGTCAATCTCGTCTCCGCCGCTGCCTTTACCCATTTCCTGTCAAACGTCGAAAATTGAATATTTCTGTGAAACAAAATAGTGCGTCTATCAGGTATTTAATTTAAGAAGAAAACGTCAATAGAAAATTAAATTAAATTTGGAACTTACAGAATTCATTGATCAAGTACGAAAAGTTATTTCATTTTTGTGTTTTATGAAAATAAGAGCCAATAATACACTTGATGTAGAGTTCCAACGTGACAAATAAAAAGTATTACATGTTTAGGACCTCTGAAGAGTTACCCGTATAATGAATTTGGAAAATTTTAACAAGTTCTAACAAATAACAATTTTCAAAAATGTTTCTGTAAGAATGAACATTTTTATAGTTACCTCGAAAGTATTGACACATTGCACCTCTGCCTGGGACGGCGACCCGTACAGCTTGAGTTCTTGAAAGGCACCCTGTACCACAATGAAGATTAACACCCTAGTCCAAATAGCTTTCATATTCAATTACCGTTTATCGACCGCTTTTGATGAGTTTCGTGGTACAGGAAAATATTCAAACGCGTGTTGCAGTTGCAGTTAAGTTAAAACACTGTAACACATACTAATTTTAGTATTGAAAAACCAAATAAAACTAATCAACACTGTTGTATAATATTTTAAATTTATAAAGGTAACATAAAGCTTAAGTTGCGCGAACACCACTCTTTAAAACTCACTCGCCACAGGTACAGCCAGAAAATCAGTTCTGCAATAGTTCCCTTACTACTGCAGTTTATGCTGAGGTTGTACCTGATTGGACACTAGGTTTTTTTTTGTAATAGTAATTAGTTATATGTATATTTTATTCACATTTAACTAATGGTTACTTATCTTTGTTTTATTTTTGTATGTTGTGGCCAATAAAAATATTTCTTTTTTTCTTTCTAAAAGACAGAAACATGTCATAACACTTAAAATATAAAGACTAATCAGATAATATAACACTAATTTGAATTAATTCTCACAGGGATGAGAGAAGTCTTACTGATGCATGCATGATAAAAGTAAATTTAAACTGAGAAGTCATTTCTTGAATTCCAAGAATACTAGAAAAAAGAACGTCGCCATAGCAACGTAATCCGAAGCTATAATGAACAAGGGTGTCGGTCGACGGTGTATTCTGTCACGTCCAATTACAGGCGCGATGAAGTTTTCATTAGAATTCAGTTTAATATGAAATTTGTGAAAAGCATATTCAATTTCATTGATGGTAAGTCCATTCAATACCTTTTCTTTATTGCTTCATACACATTTTATAATGAATTTCTTTAAATCAAATTATCTCAAATTTCGTCACATAATCTAAACACTGTCACTAAACGTCGTAAAATAATAAAAATGAATGACGTGCATTTATTAACGTAGTAATATGTACATTAAAGAAAATTTAATCAATTTATTTAATTTTATTTATTATTTTATTTTATTCGGAACACAACAGCACTAATACAGTTTGTTGAATTACAATTAGAAGTACAAGTTATGTCTAAGCTATTTATAGGTATTCGCAAATTAAAAATGTAACCATCATTTAGTTACACTTTTCCTTATTGTAACAAAATATTAATTACACCAAATCACTGCGAAGAATTTTGGGCGATATTGTACTGATAAATATTAAGAGATTCTATTCCTAATTATGTTATTATTATTTCCTTCATTATTTTTATTATCGACGCAAAAATTTCTTAGTTATCGTTGAAATTACAAAGTTCCGAAACTTAGATTTTTCGTATGAATTTAAATGCAGGCAATATAACATGCGCACTGCACACCCGTCTCAAGATGCGCGTGCGGCGCGGTGCACTAAATTTATCACGGGTTAAGCCGAAGGAAAGCTTTTATTGTCCATTATCATCTGACCTTAAATTCCTTAAAGTTTCTATAGTTTAACAGCTCAGGATATTATGGAGATTTAGAGATACTGCCAACAATCCATAAATTTTAGATCCCTTTGTCCATTGAATGTCAGATGAGACGGTAGTTCCAGTTGTATTGGTAGCATCCAAGCATCGGTGTTTTGATGGATGAATACAATGGAACTATTTTAATCATTTCAAAATACATAAATTGGTCAATTTTGCATTTATGTTGTATATAATGTTAGTGTGTATAAAACAGTAAAATAGTTTACAAGATATGTTTATTCTTTCACACTTTACAAGAGAATTCATCAACTGCATGCTTACAATCAGTATCTATACCCTTTAATCTGATCAACATTTATTAAGTAAAGTTATAATACTTAATAAATGGTATAATTACCAGCCCATAACTTTTATTCTTATTTTATTTTATTAGACATTATCCAATGTTGTGTATATATATACTATTGGTGTACCTTTTTAAATAAATAAATAATCAACAAAAGTATTCATAAAGATGGCGCCACTGCGCCATTTCCGGTTGAATAAATGTTATATTGAGATTATTCGAAATGTAATGCAATTGTTACCAAACATTTTAATACAAGCGTAGGCCATTTGACAACTGAGTTTAATATAATACCTACAGTAATTTAATAAAATATACGAAAAGTTGATAATAACCGGAAGCTTAAAGACCAATTACATTGTCTATAAATCAAAGATGGCGATTTTAAGAGTGTCTCCATCTTTGTTTTTTAGATGTTAGAACATGTTTACGTAAATACATTAGACAATTTACGTTCAAATATTTATGACTAACAATAGATATGAATTAGTTTCTGAGATCAGCTTTGGAAATAACACTTTTATAGATAAAATTGATTGCCGTTCTATATACATTATTTGTGATATATTTGTTACCTCATGTTCGTAAAATAAGCTAAGCTAATTAGTATGCGCTGTATAAAATATGTACGTATTACTGGTACTTCAGCAACACATTTACAAAAATCTATTCGATCTGGAAATGTGTAGTACATGGAATAAAGAATATTCTTTTGAAGATATTTTATCATACTGAGAGTTTTCATTCGAGGCTTACAATATTATCCACAACAAAGGAGATCATTTTTTTACAACTCCGTACATTTCTCCATTTAATTAGCAGTAAAAGAACAATAACATCAGACTTGTGTCATTTCATTGGGATATTTTTAAAATTCGAACATGCTGTCGTTGAACAATACAGGATTATTGTATTGTTTTAAATACTGCAAGTCTCTCGTGCGGTATTGAATCATTCAATGAATTCAAATATTAAAACTACGTATCGGCGCTCGAAAGAGGTCAATTGTAATTATCAGATATCACTATCGTTTCAATGCACGTTGTTGTGGCCGGCTAAATCGAGCGAAAGTTAGATAAAAGTGCATCGCACCGATAAAATAGAGTTTGAATGGGAATTTATGTGATCGTCTCTAATTTACACTCCCATATTATCGCCGTCCATTGCGATTTATCAGATATGCATGTCTGATATGTTATGATCCGCAGATAATAGCATAACGTGTAGTTCCTCGTCTGCATGGTCATTTTAATTAGTCTCCTGTCATAACAAATATGCTACTGATGTAATTGTGTTTCGGTTTGAGAGAAGCACTGACATTGCTGGACACTGTAAAATAAAACTTTCGGGTTTGCTTGCGGTAAAGTTACCATACGGTGGCAATGTACCTATGTCTTTACTAAGCCAATGTTCCAAAATCTACTGATGCCAAGTCCTCTTCCAATGACTTTCATCATTTTGATTTCGGAACGTAACCCGCCGCACTGCGAGACGGGAGAGCTTAGTTTCCTATTTTGAAGATGACTTTAGTTGGATTCAAAATGTTGCATTTTGGGTTCATTTACATACTATAAATCATTAGATATTTGATATGATTTATTTTGTATAAACCTTTGAGTTCTAATAAACCAGATGCACTATGTCCGATATGGCAGTCAAAGTGTTAAGTTCCATCTGCTTGTGAAGTGAAAATATGTATTATCTATACTAATATATAAAGCTGAAGAGTTTTTTGTTTGAACGCGCTAATCTCAGGAACTATTGGTTCGATTTGAATAATTCTTTCAGTGTTAGATAGCTTATTTATCGAGGAAGGCTATAAGCTACATATCATCACGCTACGAGTAATAAAAGCGGAGCAGTAATGAAAAATGTTTCAAAATCGGGGGTATTTTTCATACTTGGAGCTTCCGCTGCGTACGCTGCGTAAACGGTTAAAGGTACAAAAGTCATGTATGAGAGTATTGTTCTCCTTTTAAAGTTCTACAAAAAGTCCGCAACAGCATATGTCTATCTTTTAAGGTTAGCTCACTATAACATATTTTTTGCTGAAATTGATCCCGAACCTTTAAAGTTGGAGGGAGGGAAATCCTATGTATAGTGATAAATGAAAGTACCGTGTTATCCGAATTTAATGCGAGCGAAGCCGCAGGCAAAAGCTAGTTCATAATAAGTAGGAAACCACAGATTGTCCTTTTTACACAGATGAATAAGAGTAAAGATAATTCTAGTTAATTTAAACATTACGGTTACGGGATGCACTAAACATCTGCTAGAGGAATGTGCAATGTCCTTAAACATTCTGGATCTTAAGGTGATATTTTTCATTACAGTCTAGGAATCAACGTTCTCAAGTCACTTAACGAGATAGTCTAGCTTTTGACAAAGCACTAAGTCAATTCACGAGAAACTAGATCTAATTACTGCCGTGTCGGGAGAGAACTCTGTGGGCTATTTCAAAGCTACTCGTCAAAGCGGGGGTGCACGTATTATGATGTCCTTAATACGAAGCATTGGAAATTCAGAGAAATTACGTTTCACAATTCTCGGGAGATTGCAGCTTTTGGAACTAGAGATAAGAAGACTGTGATGCTTGGTGAAGCTAACGGTGACCGATTTTGAATCTTATTTTATTTTTCTTGATACTTGGACGCGCGACTATCATGTATGGTCTCCCTCAAATTAAATTAAAATTAAATGTTCAAATATTTAAATGGCATCTGCAAATCAAAATTTAAGTAGACTCACAGACGAATAGCAATTGTAATTAATACTTCGACCTCATCTTTGCATGGTTTAAATGTAACGTCTTCAGTACCAAGAAACAGAAGGCGCGAAGGTTTGAAAATAGCATTCTGCAGTTTGATTGATGTGAAGCAACCGATGTTCCAATTTCTCCTACGACGCTGCACCGTATAGACAGATTAAGCGAACAGACGCCTTGGGAGCTCCACTCGAAGTGCAATACAGACAAGTGTATTTGCTTCTTATACACATACTTCAATTTACTTTTGATTTATTTTTGTGTGATAGCAAAAAAATAAGTAAGTTAATATACACAGTACTTTTATTTAGTATATAAATGTTTTTGAACGGCATTTCTATCATTGCAAAATGAAGAACGGCAAAGATAGAAAAATATACTATTCTGCTCCTCTTTAAAACAAAGGTACGATTGATTAGTTTAAGATGACTTTTTAACTTTACATCCATGTAAATTATGTTCAATTAAATCTTGTAAATCGCCATTTTTTGCGTAGCCATGTTATATGTATTACATGTATTGTTGTTTGTTTCTTTGTACAAACGGACTCAAAGTATTATTGCTACAAAATGACACGCATGATACGCAGTAGGTAATAGAGAACGATGTCAATAAAAACATAAAAAAGAAATACTTCAACAATTATGTTGTTTTACAAAAACACCAGTTACCGGTTGTTTTTAATTAAATACCACGTGCAACACTGAGTTTGCGCCCACCTCGATTTCATGCCACAAAGCCAGGACGAAAAGCAACTCCATGCAGTATTTTGTCGAGTAGGGTGACCGTAATTTCGTGTGATAGTTTATAACGTGGATATATTTTGTGCATTTATTATTTTGGTGGTGAACATTTACATTGTAATGTTAAATACAGAACAAATTAATCACGGTCCAATAGATAAACATCTTGTTTTAGTTGCGATCGTGTGTATATTAAAAGATTCACCTCCCTATGAAATAACTAATTAATGAAGTTGACTCAAAATGCTTTAATGATGTTAAAACGTATTTAAATTAAATTTAAGTAAATTTATTTACGCAAATTGAGCCAGGGACTTTTTGTGAAAACCACACATTTAATTAAAGAAAAATTACTTTAACTTAAGATACGTTTCAGTAACTCCCAGTTAATTTAACAATTAATTTAATACAGTTAACTTTCAGTTAATTCCCTTAGGTACTGCACTATTTTCATAACCAGTTAAATAATAAATCTATTTTTTCCGATAATGAAGACAAATGTAATTTATATCCAGTTTCATTCTTATACTACTGTTAAAAGAACATCAATCTTAGTGTATCTAAGTTATAAGTTATTACTGCCTCATACATTTCGGGTGCTTTGTTGTAAGCCCATGGGATGCAAAGGCTGAAAGCATTTTTTCAATGACCTACTCACATTCACATTTTTTTCATAATAAACTGTCATAAATATATTAACGTAGTTAACTGCTCCGTGATGGCATGAATTTTTTAATATTTTTTATGCCAAACCAACGAGACGTTAATTTATACAAATTTTATTCTCAGGAAATACATTTAAAGTAGGTAGCCGTCGCTATGCACATTATGTATGCCGACACCTCCAGTCGCTAACTAGGTTTCGCATGCATTCTCTTTACGGGTACGTAAAGTTGCACTCTCGGCCGGTAGCTTGCAAAAAAATTACGAGTAAAAAGAAGTAAAAAATGATTTCTGAGTTTAGATTATAATTTAAATAGATGCACAATGGCGAAGAAATATCAACTAAAAATGTCCGAGCCGCTTGACACATACGTTGACTTATACTTTAATTTATTTATTTTATCTGTGGTTAAAGTTAGTTATATTTATGACATCAAATTATTCATCAAAATAAGGTAACATTGAAAGGGTACAAAATCAAAAGCATGAGCACACTACTGTCTCTATTACATGAAGCGAGCGACGTGATTACGAATGAAAATTCTGCCCAACTGACACGATGTTAGTTTATTATTTATCTAAGTTTCTGAGATTACAATCTGGTAAAAATGTTTATTGTTAGAAACCTGTAGGTAAGGATGATTTTGTATTTAAAAAAGCATAGGTCCGTGTTTTAAATTGCTTTACGTTTGTTTTTGCCTGATTGTTTTTTGTGTCTATCACAATTTTTTTCTTTAAGTGTTTGTAAAAGGCTTTTTCAAAAAGTAAGCAATCTTTTGTTCTTTTAATAAAATTAACTGTTGTTATTTATAACAAGTTGTTATTACCTTCAGAGATAGCTATTAAGAATTTTGTTGTTTTGCCTTGAATGCAAGTTTTAAAAAAAATCGCAGTGTTAAAAAATACAACGGATCTTTTGAATTTTTTTCGTATTAGTGAGATTGCATTGACGTTAAATAGAAAAAAGAATCTCATCGAGAATCACATTTACTTTTTCTATGATATCTACATTTTTTAAGTTTCATGTACATGAATAAAATAAACCACATGCAAAAATGTTTCCATAATGACATACGTTAATGCGAGTACTACAATTTCGTTAATTATTCACCTGTTAATAATGTGTAACATAGTGGTAAACCAATAAGTGCTTACGCATTATTAATCACTCCATTCATATAAATTCCTACTGTATTAATCTCGTTTTAATACATTTGAAATCCTTTTACCACCTGTTAATTACCAGCTTTCAATTAAGCGAAAAATATCTTTTCGACGGAGAATTTACTCATTATTTTATGGTAAAATTTTCCTATAAAGTTACAAGATATATGCTAGTAAATCATGCAACTATTGAATTAAAACATGTTCTTTATTACCAACCTACCAGGGCTCGATAATTATAGATATAGTTTCAACAAACATTTATTTTTCTTTATTCTTTTTTCGTTTCTATTGGAGTTGAAATATAAATACGGTTAGACTTGAGGAAATCGATGCGTGTTTTACTACGGATAAGTGTGTGAACAACGGGGGAACTTCCACATTCAACCAGCAGTTTTTCTACCGGTGAATATTTTTTTCTACATTCTACCGAATTGTACTCCATATTGTTCCGGCAAGTTTTTTAATTCCAGATTCAACCGGTCGTCTATTCCACTTTCGACCAGTAGAAAAAATGGGTGCATAAGTACAATGAATGAGATTATTAGGCTTAAGATTCCATTTTTATCATAATAGACCGCAATAAGGTCCATTAATATTGTTTCCGATTATGGCTCGATCGATTTTATTTCGTAACTTTTTTATATATACGTAAAGCCGCGATATTCACTTTATTGACATCATTTACTATTGACATGAATAAAATGAACGAATTAGAGAAATGATTAAACAAACCTTGGGTCAGGTACCAATAATATGTTGATAATAATAATTAAGACTGTATTTCCCACCGGTAGAAAGTGAAAAAAAAATCTGGTTGGTATAATTGGTAGAAAAACTGCTGGTTGAATGTGGAAGTACCCAATACCGGATTTCAAATGGGATGCCACTAAAGATTTATTATTTTGTTTCCTGAGTAGTCAAACGAGCATCCAGTTCACCTGATAATAAATTTCTAGGTCGTAGAGTCGATACTGAGTAATCAAAGTAAGTAAAATGCCGTAAAGATAAATATTTTTGCACACTTTTGGGACCAGAAAAAGTACTCGAGACGACAGATGCTAAAGAGACATTTGTAGTTTCAAGAGTGACGGGCGGAACGGAAAATATAAGATATTCAGGCATGGCATCACCAATAGAGCTAGTAAAATTACCGGTAAGTTACCTGACATCTGTTGTCAAGAGTGTCGGGAACAGGGCAGCGAACTACAAGTAGTCCCCATTTAATTGCTTTCCGTCAACACTGCACTGTCTTAAGAAATAATCATGTCATGCTAGTTCAAGTTCAAGTATTTAAATAGAATAAAATTATGAACTCATATTTTCAATAATTGTTATTATTATAAAAGCAATAATTTTGTATTATTGAAAATGACGCTAGAAATGCACAATAAGGTAAAATATCTCTAAAAGGTTGTGACCATTAAAATAACTTAACCCTTTTATCGGCTAATGAAAAATGACCGGCTATGTCACTTCGGACCGCGATAATAGAACCCCAATGACGAGTGACCCCGATTCACAAAAATAACGCTAATTTTACTGTGAACATGATTTATTAGGACCCAGCGGATTCGGGCACATCGGATAAGGCTTTACAATGGGTGTGACATGTAAATAAAATTGATAGCTCGACGGATTTTGGGTATAATATGCGGTTAGATTTTCCGCGACAGCTTTTAGTGCAAAAGTGAATTACAATTATGAGCCGATGTACACGGTTTGTAATTAATTTTTCAACCTTGCTTTATTCTTATTAAGCACCTTACTTACTTTATTCTTATTAGGCGCTTTATTTAAACTAACAGTAAATAATGGATGAACATACTGGTATATATTTTTGTAAATATTTCCTTTTTATATACTAGCTGCGCCCGCGACTACGTCGAAGCGATAGTGAATTAATTAACCTAAATTACTGCTTCTGTTTGCCAATGTCGTCAAAATCGGTCCAGCTTTTCCATAGGTTAGCCGAAGGAACTAGATATACTAAATTGACAAATATAAGATTTAATTTAATACATTCATAGTACAAAACGAATAATTAATAAGAATAAATGGAATTATGTTCATATCATAAAAAATAATTATTGTGTAGTAGTGAAAATAAACAATTATAAATTAAATATCGCGGCCTTCGTTGGACATCCTACGATGATGGCAGATCTTTTCAGATTGAAAAAACGCAACCATTATCAACCATTTGGCAGGACATGTGAACGCCATTTATTTTATAGTCGCAAGGCTCTGTGGTGTTCCATCGTAGTTGACTACTTTCGTAACATGAGCTAGGAGTATGGCTCAAAGTAAAGCGGGAGGCGACTTAATTTCTAGACACGCGGTGCAGCCAAATTGAAGTCACACAACTGGCTATAAACTGTAGGTTACACGAATTGGACCACTTTTAACTGCCTTATGATTTTTATTAATAAAAAATAGTTTATTCAACAACGCAAACACATAGATAAAAAAAAACAAGATGTACAAAACTAATAACTGTTGTAGTACAAAACAAGGCAAATTGGTTGTGTTATGAACGGGTAACTATAATGTTAGCGATGTGCCAGTATCGCTATTAGTTTGCAATGATGCCTACAATACGCTAGGCCTGTCCCGTATTCATCATCATTTCCTCTAGTGACTGTTCCAATACAAAAGTGCGATTTCTAGTTAAAATGCTTTTACTGACAGATAATGGGAGTGTGGGTCAAATCCTAAATATTTATATTTTTACTGTTCATACTATGTATGTGTGGCAGTGGGCAGGTCACGTATGTCGCAGAACCGATGACCGTTCGAGCAGACGAGTTCTGGAGTGGAGACCGCGTCTTGGCAAGCGTAGTGTGGACGACCTCCGGCCCGATGGACCGACGGCTTGCGAAAGGTCGCTGGTGGCAGCTGGATGAGAAAAGCTCGCCCGGGATGTCTGGCGCAAAATGGGGGAGACCTATGTCCAGCAGTGGACTGCAATAGGTTGAAGAGAGAGAGATACTATGTATGTTATTCTTTCGTACAGGCAGATAACGAGCAGACAATATGATTTGTTGGTATTTGAAACTACTAATGGATGCTTAAAATCCAAAGGGCTATTGGACTCAACACAATTTGTTGACTGCCTTTAAAGTCTTTTTTTTTCTTAACTTACATACTTTTTATTTATTGTAAAGATCTTAATAAAAAAAAATTTACTCATTGAATAGTAAAATTGTTTTTTTTTGTTTTCAGTCTACTGGTCTGCTGTTTATAATAATTTATTTTTATTTGTTGTGTATGTCAATAAAAACGTTTCCTTCTTTCTTCTTTCAAAGGTCACTGCATTAATTAGCACCCCATAACGTCCTACTGCAGGGAATATGCTATTTGACACAGCATAGGTATGGAAGTTTGAACCGTAACCCATCACGCGGGCCTTTGGTGGGTGATCATTGCATTCCTTTGCATTAAAAGCTCTTATAAAGTAGATGGAAAAGAAAATTTAGGCAAGTAAACGGGGGATTTAGGCCTGAGTTAACCTCGCTCACTTAGTGAAACTCAATAAAACGCGATACTTTGTAACACTTTGGTTTTCTGTGAGGCTCTGATATCACTCCAGTCGAGCCAGCCCATCTGCTTTACTTTAGTAATCCTTATTTGATAAGGGTATAGAGTGAGATCGAGATTCCGACAGTATAAAATTCCACAACTTAATAAAATAAAATACTAGTCTATTTGGAGATTACATTATTAAAATACACACAATATGTTTTTATAGGATCTTTTATTTACAAGACTTTTTGGTATACTTATGGCAACGAAAAAATAAAAAGAATGCAAAAACGTTTGTTTTTATGACAACATTATTTTTAAGGAATCCTCTTAATATTTGCACCTATTAAGCTAAAGGGTTTTCTAAATTGGCAGTGTACTACTTAATTAGGTTATAAAACCAAATTGTGGCTATTCAAGCAAATTGTTAGGGGCAAGCTTAACACATTTGCCGTGTTTATCTACTTTGATTGGACTTTTGGATTGTTACGGTCCGAATATTGTTGGACATTGGAAAGGGATCGTATTAAATAAGTAGGTCTATAAATATGATTTTAGTGTTACTCGATATTTGCACTTCCTTTTAGTATAAGCTTCTGATTGTTCATTCCATTCATGAACATGATTTATCTCTTCAACCTATTGCAGTCCACTGCTGGACATAGGTCTCCCCCATAAAGGATTTGTAATTTCTTATAATTTTACCTAAATACATTTTAAGGAAGCTCGTAAAGGTCATCTACGTAACTATTGTAATATTATCTAATTTCTCGCTATGACACGTTAAATAGCTGTGACAGAGCTCAATACTAGATCTTGACTTCTTCAAATTACTAGTCAGCAATGTACAATGTTTCTTTTTTCGGGATCACTGGTGTAATAAAGTTCACAGTTGCCACTTAATAGTATGTGGGATGCTACTAATTTATTTTATATCTGTTTATCTTTTTTTTAGTTATGATTTTTGTTTCGTTACCTTTAGAGTATTTGAATTTTTGTTGGATTTCATTGTTGACTAACTACACGCGAACAGGCATATATCCATTGTAAATTTTATAATTATAGTAGTATTGTATAGTTACTATTGTCTTATCCAAAAAAAAAGGGTAAGATCAAGAGTTTCAAAAAATGTTTGTTCAATTACTCACTCTTTCCACGAGTCGGGGAGACGATTTCATTTGACTGTACATCTCAGCTGGTCCAACAGAGCTGTGGTCTCTTCTAGTATCAAAGAGCCCCATAGTAGATGCCACTGCCAGTCCAACCCCAAGAAGAACCAGGAGTACCAAAGAACTGATGCACATTTTCGACTTCGATGACATTACCATCGCCATTTTGCGGCTACTGTGCAGTCAAGACTTTCTCTGATGTTGTCCACTTAGTCACATCTTAATTTTGTCACGTCACTTTCACTGTTTTCTTTTCGTTAAGCTTTTGAAAAATGCTGGCGATCAAAATCAGGATAAAAGTTTAATAAATACGAATATAATGTTTTTTATAATTAACATTCTATGAAAAGAACGTTGAAATTAAGTCAAATAAATATGTTGTCCCTTAATCCGAACTTATGTTACATAATAACTTACATATAATAGTATATTTATAATATATATATGTATATATATTATTGTTATCAATTTATTATTATTCTATTTAAATATTCTTGTGACGTCATCTCGGGAGGTCTCGTCAGAATAACAGTGTTGCTGCAGCGCTTGGCGGTGCAGCAGCTTATGCTGAGGCGGGACCTTTTGACCGTATTTTGTCTTTTTCCTATCGTTCTGTGTTTGTATTGTTTAAAATTGTTGCTCTTTTATTTGTTCTCTGTTACGTACTACTTTTTTGTGTAATTTGTTTGATGTACGGTAAATAAATGATTTTTCTTTCTTTCTTTCTTTCTTACATCTTCGGAAATTTATATTATGATAAAGCAGCTTTGAATAATTTTTAAGATCTATAGAAAAAGGCATCTCGAATTTGCTACTAACATATTTTATAACGGCATCAATATCATAGTAACTATCAGGCAAACATAACAAATACATTGCAAACTTACAAATACATATTCACTTATCATAACCTCGATTATTTACTATCAAAAGCTTACATGAAACGTCGCGTTTTTATCCGGTAATATACATTTGAATACTATATGAGTGCGCGATAAAGATAAAATACAAAATTAAAATGGTCTGTTGCAATTCCAATTCAGATATAACGGCGAGATGCAGCGCGGTGCACCGCATAATAGTACCGAAGTGGACTACGATAAAGCCAACTGACCGTTTGTCAGCTATTTCTATGCAGAGGAATACGATATAAAGAAACTTGAAGGTTTTGATAAATATTTTAGTGAAACAGATATTGAAGTTCTTTTCTAACGCAGCCTGCTTTGTTTCTTTTTAAAGCTTGCACATTTGCAAAATTTATTAATGTCAGATTTGGTTGCCAATGATTTCAAATCGTATGAAGTGTTGTTAAGCAGGCTTATACCTTAATGCTTGTTTGAACACCACCTTTGGTCACAAATAATAAAATTACTAGAAACTTAGAGTGCCTGATTTTTAGAAAATGCAATGTCGCTTGAATGGAAGCTAGGGTCATTACACCAGGGGCTTGACCAAGCGGCCCATGGTAATTTTACAATTTGAAATTTTGATCCAATCATGTGAAATGTAGCCAAGATGATCATATAAAGTTATCGCTGTAAAAAATATGTCAGATCACATGTATCACCCACACTTATTACCCACTTAGAACCGATACTTATTACATATGATATGTAGAATTTGTTGAAGTAAGGGTCGGTAGAGTCAGGCCGTATAGATTCAGAAGCTTGGCTCTACATGAGACCAGTTAGTTATCTTTCTTAAAGCGCAAAATTTAAGTGGTCGTTTCAATCAGTTTTTGGTGGGATTCCAATTCTTTTTTTAAGTTCCTTGGCAGTTGAATTTGTTAGTAATTTAGTTACTAAGCTGACATACCAAATTTCAGCTTTCTAGCACATCAGGAAATAGTAAAATATTTTGATAATCACCAGTGTGTCAGTGACGAAATCGGCGTATTTTACATATCAATAAAAAAAGAAGCATTGGACCTATTCAATTGAGACTTTGTATGTTTAATGAGTGTAGTATCGATATTATATCCTGAGAATATGAACTATCTGGTACATCAGAAACAAACCAATAGTTAGTGCCCTAGCACTTCGTTCGGCTTGTCTTGGCGGGGCACAACCGTGGTTTGAGATCCTATGGTATATTATATATTATATGGTATATATCAAGATTTTATTATATTATGTATCAAGATTTTAAACTATCCGTTGAATCTCTTAGCGTATTTTATCGTTTCTTATCTAAATAGTAGCACCTAACACCTCATGAAATGATAATGTTTAGATCATTAAATTAAATTTACGAGAAAAATAGAAATAAATACTTTAACCTCGCAACTGAAAATTAAAATCAACATTTAGTATCACACAAAATAGAGGGAATTACGGTGGTAACAGCTGACAATGGTGCAATTAGGCACATTGTGATGCGGCATCCGTAGAGAGCTTAAAGCTGGATTTCAGTTATGTAATAATCCGGCAAAAATGGTATCAAGCGGCTCCAGAAGTTGCGAAGTGGCCAAAGGCGTCGGCGATGGGACTCAAAGCACAGTTTCAGTTACCAGTTCCGGACCACCGCTTGTATGAAGTTTTAGTGCTTTTAGTATTCTATTCTTTAACCCAAATTGCATTTAATGTTGGCGAAATAATATTATGAAATCAACTGGAATTTAATTGCGAGTGGACCAAATGTGTTTCGGTTCAAATTGTTATCATGTGTAAGGTTAGGTTCGCAAGCAATGTAATAGGCTGTCATGCGATGCGACCATTTTGAATCAAAACATTTTAAATTATATTTTCATGTCGGTAAAGCGGTAACAATTATCAAGTACAGGTATTTATACAATATTTATTAGGTATTTTTTGCAAGTTATACCCCGACTGAATATCGTATGAAAAAATATTGTGAAGTTGATGAATTTATACTATTCATGTACCTTTCAGTTTTCTTAATTTTCTTGAATGTTTTGATTTGTTTTTGACATCATGACTAAATTTTGCATCTTTGCGGTTGTTTTATTTTTATGAAATATATGTTTATTTAAATAAATGATAATATTACTTCCATGCTTAGTTTAGATCAATTGACACATTCATAATTTATATTTAAAAAATTGATAGGCTGTAAAAGCGCGACACTGATTTTATTTTTATTTATTTATTTAATTCTTTATTGTACACTGAAATACACAAAAAAAAACAAAAAGAAAAGAAAAAGAGAGTATAATGGGCGGCCTTATTGCACATGGCAATTTCTTCCAGGCAAGCTTTTTGTTTGCAACTTAAATATTAACCACAGATGAACTGCGTAACTGGCACAAAACAAAAAAAATCCTAACGGATTCTAATTAGGGTCCACTATTCAATTCCTTTCAATTAAAAATAACCTTCTAATTTCAAACTGTTCACATTTCTTTTGCCTTCACTCGGCACGCGCTCTGCAGGCTCACTCACAACTAAGATCTGGACGCATCAGCTGTTCCCGAGTCGATAACACTGGCGTCGTCTAGTCTCCGATGCTGACCCCATTATCAGAGGCCTACTTTATTTATATCACCAGGGTGCGCGAAGTTATGCGATCTTCAGACGATTTCCCATTTCCTAGCTTGGCCTTGCGGTGAAACCACCTCAACAATGTTCTGCGTCTAATGTCCGATTGAATAATTCATTTTAAAGTTTAAGTAGTGAAATTATTATTCGTACAAATATAATTTTATTAAAATAAAACTTAGAACGGTTAGTAACTTCCAGATTCTAAAATTTTGTTTTAATTTCTTATCATTACAACATCACTAATACTGAAAACTTGATTAGCACTTGTATAAAATTTATTGTATTAAATTCATGTTAAAGATAATGTATCTCATTAATAACCATAAATTATGTAATAGACCATATTATAAAATTAATTACGTTAATTTCTATATCCTTGATTTTAACTTGGCTTTTGACCTCTGAAGTTAAGATTAGAAGAATACCACACAATTGTCCAGAAATAGCAAATGCACGCCTTATGCGATTTCCGAACAACTTATAAGCTATCGGCGGAGCCTTCGGGAATCCGGTTGCGAGCATGACGTAATAAAGAAATGTAATAAGTGTTACAATGGAACGCTTTTATATGTACACCTGAAATGTGGAAACATTAAAACTTACTGCCTCTATTTTTATGACAGATCAATCCCACCAAAAACATTCTATAAAAAATCTAGCCAAGTCTCGATGGAGCTGCTTGATTATCTCTAAAAAGTAATGAAATCAAGACAAAGACGTGCCAAGTCTAAGGTTCCTTACTGCAATTAATTAATTATTATGGTTGATGTTGTGTGACTTGGCCGTTGAAGAGTACACAAGGATACAAAACTAGGTGCTTCATGACACCATTGCACCAATCTGTCGCCAGAACCGCTACCCATTGACGGTACAAATTTGCCACTTGGAAAACGGTGATTCAATAGCCCATCGATTGTAGGCTTGATAAAGCCACTAACGTATAAAGAATGTTCAACGGCCAAGTCAACACATTAACCATAATAATTAATTAATTGCAGTAAGGAACCTTAGACTTGGCACGTCTTTGTCTTGATTTCATTACTTTTTAGAGATAATCAAGCAGCTCCATCGAGACTTGGCTAGATTTTTTACAGAATTTTTGGTGGGATTTTACTTCTTTTTGTAGAAACTTGAAAGGATATTAGACGACCCATTGGGTGTAATAGTTGAAACGTCGGCTACTACACTAAGGGTTCCGGGTTCGATCCCCGGCAGTACCTACAAATATTTGTGTGCACCAACATGTCTGTTTGTATTGGTCTAGCGCGCTCGACTTGGCGGGGGCACTACCGTGCCCCCCGATTTTTGACATCGGATGAAGCGGCCCACCATGTTAAATATATATTGTTTAAAGGCGGTATGTCAATCTCTTATACTTTGGCTGGACTATTTTGTTATCTAAGCAGGGTCCAGGTACTCCAGATCTTCGATTATCCAAGTTATTATAGTTTTCCCTTTATGTAACCATTAAACCCTGACTCTGTACCAAATTTCAGCTCTGTGAGTTAATGGGAATTACTAGTTCTATTTTGATGATTTTGTTATCTAAGCAGGGTCACCAGGTACTCCAGATCTTCGATTTTCGAAGTTTTCATAGTTTTCCCTTTATGTAGCCATTAAACCCTAACTCTGTACCGAATTTCAGCTTTTTGAGTTAATGGGAAGTACTAGTTCTATTTTGATGATCATGAGTGAGTGAGTGAGTGAGTGAGTGAGTGTCTGTCGAAAATGCGAAACTTTGCTTTCGCTTAACGTCGGAACTAAATGACCTACAGACTTGAAATTTTGGATTTAAAGTAAGTTATTATATCTTACTAGATGACAAAAATTTCAGCGCTCTGGTATTATCCAAAGGTCCTCAAATCGGGGCCTGAAAATGCGGCGAAATGGATCCTGTAAAGGATGGTACGGCAGTGTTTGCTTCGCGCTCGACTTGGCGGGGGCACTGCCGTGCCCCCAGATAGTCCACTGCTATATTAAATATATGCCATCCCCAATAATTTCAACATTGGAAGCTCGCCATTTAAACGCAGCACTGGTCCAGTCTTTGCATTATTTGATTGTTACTTCATACAGCAGTACAGCTAATATATTTATTACAAATAGTAATTTCATAAATTGATTTGATTTATTGTGCAGAAAGACGGTGGTGTTGTAGTTGGGTTAAAAAAATTAAATATATCTTTAAAGCAAGGCCTCCCTCTTCGGATCTCTGAGGAGCTCAGACGTGCTTTTGGTGATAAATATTTAGTTCCTTTATTTAAAAATACATTAAATTACTCTCAAAAATCAGTCCCGCAAAATAGGAGTGCATAAACCAAAGGAGGTGTTCAACTAGCGCTGAGGCCCGATACTTTACCAGACAGGATGTATGTGTGAGTAACTTTGAAACGTACTTACTAACAATCCTAAAAGAGCAAACAAGGACAAACTCTTTAAAATTGCTTGAGAAGACAAAGACAGCTGTAATATCATACATTCGGTTAGACGGGGGGTCTATGCAATCTGGACGGAAAGTCAAATTGTATGAAAGTTATCGATTACTAACCAGTTAACTAGACACCTGACACGCTCCGAGTTAAACATACTTCTTTCAATTCATATTGCCCTGGTACTCTCGACGGCTTGCATGATGAAAATACAACACTCCCCGCCGCCTCACCCCTCGTCCCCGGCAGCTCCGCAGTTGTTAGCTCCTCCGCAACCGCCCTCGGACACATTGGCGCAGCCGTCAACAAGTACGCCAATACCTCAATGCGTTCCTAACATTGCGTTACAAACGCACTTTGCTTCTGATCCAAACATATCATATGGCTCAAACACCGAAACCATCACATATCGGCCGAAACGAAGACGTGAAGATGACGCGGAATCGGACTTACTGGCGTATAAAGTAGAAGTACAGGGCATGTTTAAGGAACTCATGCATAAAATGGACGAAATAAAGTGTCAAAATGATTCCTTAAAGCAAGCAGTGGACTTTAATTCGGCGATGTACGATAATTTCCTAAAAAGGATTGATAGTTTGGAAGAGGAAAGAAAGGATCGTAAACGGATAGCATTTCTGGAAGACAAGGTGGAACTATTGGAAAAAAACAGCGAAGCTCTAGTATTGAAATAAGAAACGTGCCAAGAATACATAATGAGACGAAAGATGACCTTGTACGGCTGGTGGTATCGTTGGGCAAGGCGGTTGATGCCACAATCACTCCTACAGATATCAAAGATGTATTTCGCTCTAACACAAAATCTGAAAATAAGACAATAATAGCAGAATTTGTGACAGTTGTTGCCAAAGAAAAGATTGTACAGTGCACTAAAGTGTTTAACAGAAGTAACAAGGAAAACAAAATAAACACTAACCACCTTGAGCTTAATGGACCTAAGTCCCCAATTTACATCTCTGACAACCTAACAACTAAAGCTAAGCGTCTATACTTCCTTGCACGCGATTTTGCATCTAGGCACAACTACAAATTTTGTTGGACTTCTTTTGGCAAAGTCTTCCTCCGCTATGCAGAAGACAAAGAAATTATACGCATCAACTCCGAGGCCGACTTCAACACCCTGAAGAGTCCTAAATGACTACACTGTGACTGCACAGATAGTACTAGTTCTAAATGTGGACAAACTTATTCTATGTCTGCCTTATCGCTACCAATCTCATACACGCAACACTTTTTTACATTAACTCACATAAATACGTTTAATCTACTCTTACCTTATTTACACACCTACTTTACTCATGAACTTTACAAACATACCAATATAAAACTAAATGCATTTGTTTCCATTGAGAACTTAAAGCTTTTCACTGATAAACTTACAGTCCTACTGCTAAACTTAGATACATTTAGGTTTCCTAAATTCGTATTGAATGACGCATTGAGTACTTACCTGGCACGGAGCTTGATAATATAGTTGCAAGTAATGTTGACGCCTATTCTCCAGCAAGCAGCCTACTTTGTGAAGCCGAAGATCTAAGAGACTACTTACCGCATAACCACCACCTAATAGTTTTACACCAAAATATCCGAAGTATCTACCGTAACTTTAATGAAATTGAGATTTTACTAGCTAGGCTGAATTTAAATGTAGACATTATTGTCTTATCTGAATGCTGGCTAAAGGAGGCCCGTGACCCGCCATCATTACAAAATTACAACTGTTTCTTCACCCACAACTGCAAGACGCAGAATGAAGGCGTTGTCATATATATAAAAAATACGATTGCAGCTCATGTTGTTGAACCCCCCATTATCGAAGCGAATTCCCTAATAATAAAATTATGTGACAACATTTGTATCATAGCAATTTACCGACCACCGTCTTACCGTAACCTTGATAATTTTCTTAACTCTCTGAGCGAAACAGTTACTGCCTTAAAGACGTATAAAAATATTTATATAACAGGAGACGTAAACATAAACCTACTGGATAATAATAAAAACTCTAACGAATATCAAAATCTATTAGCATATCACGGTTTTCTTCCCGGACACATGCTTCCCACCCGAGAGGAAAATTGTCTAGACCATATTATTATAAAATCTGAACTCCAAACTTCAACAGCTGTTATCAAGACTACAGTTACTGATCACTTCTCTACTATTTTTAGTATAAACACACTAAAACAAACTCCAAATCCGATAATCAGAAAAACAACAATAAATCTTGAAAATGCTGTTAGTGACCTGGAATCAACCGATTTCACCTCTATTCTTGAATGCCAAAATGCTAACACAGCTGCTGAACTACTGTTAACTAAAATCTCGAACGTAATACAGAATAACACTTGCACTAAAACAATTTCTAACAGGAAGCGAATAACCCGTCCTTGGATGACACCCGGCCTACTGCGATGTATAAGAAATCGAGACAGACTACACCTAAAAACGAAAAAGATCCTCTGAATATAGTATTATTGACAACATACAAACGATATAGGAATTTTGTAATGATCTGCTGAAAAAGATTGAAAGGAAATACTTTGAACAGAAACTCGAATCTACTCGTAATAATATTAAGAACACCTGGAACACAATACGAGAAATTTCAAATATAGGGACTAAAACTCAAAGTAACGAAAATGAACTTATAAACATTAAAGTCAGTGGTACAGAGTCAGTTAATTTTGTAAACGAATATTTCATAAATATAGGAAAAAATTGGCTGGTGATATAAATCATACGGGTAATAAAAGTGTGCAGGATTCTATAGAACCTGATATCAGAATACAAAACTCTTTCTTACTTACTGAAACCGACTTTGAGGAAGTTTCAACTATTATTAAAAATATGAAAAATACTTATGCTACAGGAATTGATAACATACCTATACAAGTTCTAAAAATGGCTAGCTTGGTTCTTGTTCCACCGATCACACACATATGCAATTTGTGTTTAAAAGATGGGGTATTTCCAGATTGTCTAAAAAAGGCCCTTATTAAACCCATATTTAAGACCGGAGATAAATCTAATGTAACAAATTACAGACCTATTGCTATTTTGCCATCAGTCTCAAAAATATTAGAAAAATTAATAAATAACCGCTTAGTTAACTACTTAAATAAATATAATATAATTTCAGACAACCAATATGGTTTTACCAAGGGCAAATCTACCGAACTTGCAGTAAATGATCTTACAACTCACATTGTGCAAAACCTAGAAAAGAAGGATAAATGTCTGGCTGTATATCTAGATTTGTCTAAAGCCTTTGACACTGTGTCTATTCCCTTGCTTATTAAAAAACTTGAAAACATTGGCATAAGGGGAAACGTACTAAAGTTATTTATCAGCTACTTGTCAAATAGGACACAGCAAGTCAAGGTTAACGATTTTATTAGTGATTCTTTACCAATTGAGTACGGTGTTCCACAAGGAAGTATTTTGGGCCCTAGCCTCTTTTTGATTTATATTAACCAACTATGCAACCTAAAAATTGATGGCGGGAAACTATTTTCATTCGCTGATGACACTGTTCTTGTTTTCAATAGTATTTCTTGGCAGAAGTTGCGTCAGATAACTGAATGTGGTCTTGGTAAAGTAGCACATTGGTTGAGTTTGAATTTGCTCACTTTGAATCTATCCAAAACTCAATACGTCACCTTCACGAAAGCGACTCGCCAGCAACCAGATAACATGGAGATAAAAGTCCATTCTTGTCCAACATCAATCTCCTCAAATTCATGTACGTGTCTTCCTTTAAAGCGAGTATCAGAGACAAAATACCTTGGGATAATAATGGACTCAACCTTAAACTGGAAGTCACACACAGAGTTGCTTACCAAAAGGATCCGCAAATTGACGTTTATTTTTAAACGCCTAAGAACTGCTGCCTCATTAAAGATACTTAAGGCCACGTATCTAGCCTTGTGCGAATCAATCATCACCTACTGCATTACATGTTGGGTGGTACACATAAAACTTATATGATACATGTGGAACGTGCTCAAAGATCAATACTGAAGGTTTTATTGTCCAAACCATACCGATACCCAACATCCCTGATCTACAAAGATGTTGATGTACTAACAGTGAGACAGTTGTTTATCCTAAGATCGATACTCTATTGCCATTCAAAAACTTATTATGACCCTCAACTTTTGATCGCTACTAGAAGAAGGGACATTGTCTTTAGAAACCTTGGCAGATGTTCGGCCTTTGCCCAAAAATCAGTTTTCCATTGGTCCATATTTATATAACAAGTTAAATGGTATCGTTTATATTTTTCCTATGATCAAAAGTAACTGTAAAAAAGAAGTGACTAAGCTTCTCAAAAATAAAACATACGACGAAACAGAGAGCCTGATAAAAAGAATTGAATAACGTAAAATACCTTTTGTTGTGTTTTCCTGCTCATATGGCAATTCAATTATTGTAATATTTAAAATGGTTATATTAATGCTTTTATGTTTTAGACTATTCACATATTTAATTTATCATCTCATCACACTCCATTCACTACACCACACCCCATTCATTACAACACACTCCATTCACTACACCACACCACTCTCCATTCACTACACCATACTCCATTCACTACACCACACTCCATTCGCTACACCATACTTCTTCACTACACCGCACTTCATTAAATACACCAAACTCCGTTCAAAACACACCACTCCATCTAAACCACAACACTTAAATCAATACACAATACCATACTCAACACACTATGCTCCATAATCAACACACCTTTACCACATATAAAACGTCACCAAGCACATAAGTAAATTTATGTAAAAGAAAATCTTTGATTTTATGGGGCCGGAACTCTGTAACACAGGGTTAACCTAGAACAGGTTCCGCTCCCTCAATATGATTAGACAAAACATTTAAATTTACATTTTATTGTCAAAAAATTATTGATTATGAAATAACCTGTACTGTTATCAATTGAAGGATAAATAAACGATTATTATTATTATTATTATAAGTTTATAAAAAAGAATTGAAGTAATTGCAAAAAGGAACTGGAAAGAGGTGCAAGTAAAAAAGTAAGCAAGTAAAGAATTGATTGCACGGTCTGGTTTGCATTATTTTGTATCATACAATCACCTGGATACGTTTATTTTATTTGATATCGCTTGATGGTAATGTTTACTTAAAATATATTTAAACGATCACGTATTTAGAGTAAGCTACCCTTGCTGAACATTAGAAAATAATATACAAGAAATGAAATGAAAAGTGTTTATTCAATTATGAATGTCAAATGAAGCTACCACTAGAAAGAGCACCAACTAAAACCCTGCGCAAAGATTAAGTTCTTCTTAAAATATTTTTATTTACCTTATTTTACAAGAGCTAACTAAATACACACTTTATATTTATTGCAAGTCGATTTAGTTATTCAAATCGGTTTCTTGGATCAACAGGTGGGCTTTTGTCGGCTAGGCAGGTACTTCACATATTTCATGAATTTGCGAACAAAGCTATTTACGATGTTTTTTTGCTGGCACGTGTCAAATGTCTATTTTATTGAAGCATATATTTATAGAGCTGTTGAATTTGAATTCTGAGAACTTTACAGAAACAAATTGGGTTTAAAAATCTAAGTGATAGGTTAATTTAAATTGCTATTGAACCGGGCTAAGTCTTAAGTTTCAAACATTATCAGTCCGCGGTACAACAATTGCCAATATGCAATCATGTATTGGGCAAGAGAGGCAGGCTAATGTTTAAACCTCTTAATTGTTAAAGGAGTCCTAGACTAGGGAATGTAAAATGTCAATAAAATTATCTGGTTTAATTATTGAAATAAATACATACAAAATGTCGAGAGTAGTACTACTTTTATAATGACTACCTACTTTTAGTACTTTCCTTCAACACTGTTTCTGTCATGGTCAGGCGTATCACTTACTCGTATCACCAGGTGAGCGCACTGACCGTCCCGTTCACTTATGACATAAAAAGCACAAACTCCAATGATTATGACTGAAACAATAGATTTTCTTATGTTTCCGAATTTTTCTTGAAGAGCTAACAAAGAATAAAATCAGTACCTGCTATTTGCTACCCTGTGTTGGGTTTACATAAATTAGCAGTACTGGTTAAGTTGCTAACTCTATTGGATTTTAGAAGCCCCAGTAACTTTACCTGCATATGTTGCATCCTTCCAATAACTGAACGAGGCTGCACAGACCTAACAATCAGAGTGCCGAGTAACCGTTGAAACTTCTCGTTGTTTCAATTATCAGGGGAGACCTAGTCCAGCTAAGGACTACTAGGTATAGTTAAAATGATGATCACCGTAGTGAAGCATGCAGCAGATGAATAACAAGCCAACAATGAATCCATCCAATCTGGTTATACGTACGGATTACGGATGTGTACATCCAATCTGGTAGGTAATACTTACCCACATATGTATGTGTGGTCAATCAAGACTATGCCTATGTCTCGTTGTACTTGGAGCTATTACAGTATAGACGGCTACAGTCTTTTTTCAGTTACAACAGTATTGTCGACTGTCTTTTGAATTTTAATTTCTACTAAACTTAGTCATTCTATGTATAGTGAAAGATAGAAGTAATTCAATGAACAAATATAAAACATATAACTGGAAGCTTGAAACGATATTTCATCAATAAATCATAAAAAAATCCCACGATGTGTTTCCTAAATTAATTTTTTGCAAAAAAATTATAATAAACGCTCAAAAGCGACTCCATAATTTAACCCACTGGAATTTGAATCAAAAGCGCGTTTAAGCTAACAAAGTTGTTTAATCAAACCAAATATCGGAGCATTATGAGAATTCCTTGCATTACACAGTCACGCGTCGTCGATATCTCGGCGTCAACCAGTCTGGGAGTCTGACCTCGTTGTCTCGCATCGTGCTTAAGGATGTGCTAAAAATTGCTTAAAGCGCTGCGTATAAATTAGTACCCAATAGTACATTATAACCTGGACATGGTTTTATTTATTTCAGTTTTCTTTTAATTACAGTCAAATTTTGACTGCCATGTCAGTGTTATTTGTAGGAATTGTAGGAATTAACTTTCAACACTGTGAGGCACTTGGTGATTTAAAAAAATGAGTTAACTTCTTGGTTCTTCAGACATGGTTGGTAAATCTCAAGTCCCCATTTAATGAGCTTATTTGCACGCTATAAAACACACACATTAATTTACTTATTTATCTATTCATTAAGCATCCATATCGTAAATATATCAAATTTTGTCTAAGATCAACAATGTCTTTGGCAGCAACCAAGCAACTATAAGCATAGAATCGCAATTTTATATTCAGACTGATGATCATAGCCCTGTGTCTTCTATTCCGGCCTTTGACCTGAACAATAAAGGTATGTACCCAGTGTTCCCGCACTATCGATAGTCTATTGATAGGCTATCGATATTTGGGCAAAAGCAAAAGTATCTTTATCCAGTGGTGCCACTGCTCAAGTGGACCATTACAATAACCATAGATTAAATCACTATGATTCATAAAATATACAGCGAACACAAAAAAAGAACCAAAGTTGTACTTATTTAAAATTAGAAAGAACATTGAGTCCGATAGGTCGTTGAACTAACAGTGATTGAGGTCCAACCCAATGTCTATACTGTCACCACCAACAAATAAAAACAAAATCCTAACAAAATTTTGCCCGTTCATTATCGGAAACAAAGGCTGTTGATCTCAACTCTATAGGCAGATTATGAAGTTCCTAAAAGAAAAAAAAACATCGAGTCGGCAACCGCATCGGGCAGTCGATACACGGCGTCGCCCAGTCTGCGCCGCCGACCTTGTTATCTCTTCGCATTGTGGATACAGATAAAGTAATTTTTACATCGCCCACAGAGATTATATTGTTTTGCACGCAACAAATTGCCCGCTTACGCGGATGCGGAAGATTTTTTCTTGGGAACATGTTTTGCATTTCCACCATTTGTCAGCTGCGTTAAATGTAGAGCAGAATTCGCGGATGAAATATTTTTGTTATTTGTTCAGGCGTGCTCGAGTACTTCATATTACATTTAGTATTCTGTACTAAGATTGCACGATTTCCTTGTACTTACAAGATAAAGAATTTGGTTTTTCATTTCTATTATTTGCAATTGGAAAGAAAAAGTAATAAATTATTTTTGATAAATCAAAAAGGACCTAGTAGTATTTAGCATTTTTATACACATTCATTTTTGTTACTACGCTATTGTAAACTGTAGTTAAGTATTGTATAAATATGTCGCATTTTTCAAAATTTAAGACGAGGCGCGTTTTTTGTTTCCCCACAGGTATGTTCATGAACATTAAACACAGTTGCATAATAAAAAGGTTAAGAATCCTTCGAACTTATTCGGTGTTGTAAAACAAAAACTGTAATAAACCAAGCTTGTGTCCGTTCAGTTAGTCTTAAGCGCTTTCATCTGTAGCTTACCAAGGAAACCATATCCCGAGACATACCTCTCAGCTAAATGTCTTTAACATATCTCTATAACACGTACCAACAAGCTTTCGGAGCTTTCTTTGAAACGTGATACGCCATAAAAGCTCTATTTCCGGTAAACTTCCGCGCAATGTTCAGCACAAAGTTTGAATTGGCTAAGCCTAGATCCTTTGGCTTTATTTAAGAGTAGGTATGAACTTGCCAAGGTAAAAGCAATATACAGAAAATAGACCATATTTTTTTAAATCAAATTAGTTTGTTTCATTCGTAGTAAATTCTGTGAATTTACAAATTTATAAAACTATTTCACTTTTGTTTTCATTTAGTTCTTTTTTAATAACATGCCCAATTATTATATGATATACACAGGAGCAGTGACACAATTGCGAAGGAGGACGATTCATCTTTTTTCGAAGATATTGGATATCTATAATATGCAAGTTTTAAGTTTATGTTCAAATAAATTCTTATAATAACATGCTAACATTATTTCTATTTTTTACTAGATTATTACTTGATTAACAAAATTTAAAAACAAAGTCTGTAGAGCCTTTATATGAAAACAAATATTAAAACCAAGGGCTACTAATTTTGTTAATTTTTAGTTCACAAAGGTGAACTAAAATTTAACAAAATTGTGAAAACTTTTAATTATTTACCTAATGTTATGCATGCAAAATAATTAAGTTCAGTTGTTTTAACGAATTGAACCATGTAACATTATGATCATGATATGACCTGTCGTTTCGGATACTAATATAGATCCCCTTATGCAAATTCTGATATACACGAAAAGCGGCTTTAACTTGTACCACTATGAACGAAAATGCCTTCTCATGCTAAGCCTCTCGTCATATTTATATTTTATACACGTGTAAGGTGATTCAGTATAATTTTGAATCACTTTAATTTATTGTAAACGTAGGTAGGTAGTGTAAAGGTTTATTAGGTGTACCAAAGTTTCAAAGTATTTAATAAAGTTTCTAACGGCGAAACCGTGCGGAGTTTCATTATATTTACGCCTATTTAGCCTTAAAATATCGGTTAAAAATATCATGTTCAATACAAATTGTTCAAGAGCAAAAAGATAATAACTTTTATTTTGATAATGTTTGCCTGATTTATACTCTCATGATTTTTATATAGATGTAATCATATAAAACAACTATATCGAAATACTGATAGCAAAAAATAAAAATAATATATTTTTTAAGATATTAAAACATAAAGTATGCAAACATAACTTAGCGCATAAAAACAACTTCATCATTATCAGCTTATGACGTCCCATAACACTGAGATTACAATCAGCTTGAAAGTGCAAAAATGTTCTAACACATAAATACCAATGGCGCCAATAGCACGAATTCGCTGTTCCATCACAATCGATCTATTAAAAAAGCCTAAAAACGATCTACCCCGTCCACACTTCTGATTGGTAAACGTCATTCGTAGTCACGTGCTCGTTTTGCTGACGCGACGTTGTATCGCTTAGCGTAGTCGGCCCTACGTCATGTACACGTCACGTCATGTCATCCGATGACGATTCTGACACATGGAAATATGACAGTTTGACTTATATGTACGTAGCTATATCGCGTGCGCGCGGCGCAGCCGACCGATCTAGACTGAGATGAAGTCCACTTCTCACGCCATGCCAAAATATGCTGCCAGGATAAAAACACCATAGCAGGATAAACACGGGCATAAACGTAGAGAAAACAAATGAGTTTTCCTTGCGACGTCGCCGAGTAAAATACGCGTAAGATCCATAATTTCTGCCAAACAAAATAAGAGAATTTGTGATTTCACATATTTTGTCGCTAATGACGTTATATAGCATGATGGATTGGAATATCTGTCTAGAAACTTCACGAAATAAACTTGCGCGAGAATTTATTACAGTTTAGAGAAAAAGCCCAAGTTGTATACCTGTTAAAAACAACTTTGAAAACGATCTGTTTAGACAATTTGTTCGGCCGTGAAACCTGCATAAATTATTCAGCTTTTTATTTGAATTCACATAAAACCTCTTTATTTAAATTTCTTGAATAAATAAGCAAAAGTCTTAGTTTATGTATTTAGTTTCTATTTAGCAAATCCACTTTCATACGAATTATTAAGGTACTACGAATAGACTGGATGCCATTCTGGACACATACAACACTGCTTTCTATTCTCAAAACTACGCAGTAAAGTAATGCCACATGTTTATTTCATTAAAAAATAGGTATTTTTTTAGGAATAAACTGAATTTTAATAAAAAAGCTTGATAAGAAAATCTGTCAACATTGGAGTACAGATATTAGATTTTAGCTTTTGAATAAGGTTTTCAAGGTGATATGACGCATTGATATTGAGTAGCAATATTCATATCTAAGCCTGCAAGTAAAATATTACACTCCAGGCATGACATGGGTTTGAAAAGTAATATTCGTACAAGTCATTATTGAAGAACATTCCAGAATTTTGCTTATATGATAATAATAATTATGCATTTCATAGGTGACAAATATTAAAAGCAATATACTAAGCAATATTTTTTATTATTGGATTTGAAAATTGTTATTCAATTTAAAGGACCTTCAATGCATTAAAGAAGTAACATGAAGAAATGAATCTATAAAAGGTTACTATAATTCGAAATCTTTGTCCTATTATTTTGTAATATTTGTATTTCGATGTGCATAATTGCTTCTTGTACACAGGCCCACTGGTGCACAGGCGTAGCCCAGATCCGCAGGGAGACTATCGGCTCACCGGTAACAGTCGCGGATGCCCTGAGGAGACCGGGAAGACTTATCTGCTTTTGGAGGGAGGTGGGCTGGCTGGAATGACCAGAAGGCCGCCATGGCTCACGCACAATGGTCCACTTTACGGACTAAGTGCGGAAACCGAACCCCGTAACATAGAACATTGCTTCTTGTAAGCCTAAATTGAATAAATGGATCCAGCTTCCACCAGCGAAGATACGTATGTCACCGTCGTTTACGGATACGTACGTCGATGTACGATTTGTATCATCAAGGGTACTTACAACTCATCATACTATCTGATGGTGCAGATGCTCTGAAGTATATTTCATTACCATTTAGACAATTTATATAAGTACTACTGGGATCAATCGGTGTTATTTGTACTTATTATTATTTTGTTTCGTACTTCATGCAACAGTTCTGCAATTGGGAGGGAAATTAACTGCTATTCTATGGTAATGAGTAATGTCGATACTGTTAATTTCACAATTCTTTTTTAATGACAGTTTAAAAAAAACCTCTGTTATTGTCGGATAACTATGGATGTAACATGAAATCAGTGAGCAACGTAAATAATATATTTCAAAAGCTTAACTTCATTTCGATTAAAGGGTGGCAACCTAGGTGGCAACGGTCGAGATAACCGTCACGGGGTATGCTTACCCGTGACGGTTATCTCGACCGGTGTTTCTAATAAACGTCATTCGGCATTCTTGTTACAACTCATTACTTGACAAAGAGGCGGGCATGCGTCGGCGAAATTACTGTTATACAGTACTTGAGTGATATAAGTAAGAAGTTCGAAAATCAAAAATTCGTGCTTAAAATAATTTAAAAATTAATACTAAACTACTCTAGAGAACAATTTATTGCCGACCAGGGTTTAGGCACGTCATTAGTGCATCTACTGACACTAATATCTAGATGTAATGTCAAGCCGCTGTCTCCACTGTAGGTTCAATCCTACGTCCATCACTTTCGCGGTATGCTCAGTTCGTTAGCTGTTAACACATTTTCATGTTTATTTAATAGATCATACAATTTTTACAATTCCTCTCAAGGTTTCATTGATACAACATTTTAGATAAAAGTCCTCAGTTAAATCCAACTTAGATTAACGCTGCGTAGGCCGAGAAAGAAAAGTACAACAACAACAATAAATGAATTACTAAGGTCCGTTCTAACCTACTTGTCTTCAATGTTGTTTTTGAATTACACTGTAGTAAGGCAGACGCATTGCAGCTTTTGGCACTGGTTTTCTACCGGGCAGATTTAGTTCATTGTTCTTCAGATTTAACTATTGAACTTAAATTTAAGTATATTACTTGTATACTCTGGTTCGTTACACATAGTTATACGAGTATAACTATGTCATCATTCGTGTGTAAGTATGTTTGTATGTCCATATGTGTTCGTGCGAATATTCGTTGTCTGCGTTTGCGCTCTTACTAATTTTTAAAAAACATTATAAATATAAATATATTTGCCTGTCTATTTATTATACTATATTCCTTATATTACTTCGCATTTCAGTTTTTTTTTCATATTCTATCTGTGTGAACAAGATCATACTTTTGTATACCAAAAGTCTCGGATAGTACCTTGCAAAATGAAAGTCAGAGTTTATGTAAAAACCAAGCTAATTCTTTATTAGCCGTCTGCAGGTGAGGTTAGATCGGAGTGGGAAATCTCGTGTCGAAGGCCAAAATCTATTTTGGTTTAGTGAACCAGTAGTAGTAAGTAGGAATTTTTAAACTGTTTATGTACAGATTCTAAATACCTCTGGTCTTGCAGTCGCTCATTGACGGCAGTATCATCGATCATCACACCTGATGTCTGTCAAACCTAGGTTTACAATGTCTAGTCATTTAAATAGCCATTATATTCCATTCCCAAAAAACTCCTAGTCTGCAGGAGTAGGCACCTTTTAACTATTAATTTTGACTCAAACTATCTTCCTAATCTTTTATTACTTTATACTTTTGAACTTTCAATATTATACTCGTTATCAAACTGCAAATTATCAACAATATGGTTGCAGATTGCACCTACTTAATGTAAAAAAATTGTAACTGTAAAATTGTAACTTGTTTTATCACAACTAATTCTGATACTAACGATGTTATAGTTAATATGATGTATTAATATCCGTAAGTTAGTTCTTGCTCAGCCACTCTGAGATTAACTTGGTCGCGTTTAATAGCTCCTTGTTATGCATATAACTTTAACCAACTAGTTCCCCGATTTAGAGTATGTGTGAAATGCAATATCGTTGTAATAAATTTGATATTGATGTTGTAATATATGAATATTGACTAGCTATATAGACTTGATCAAGTTTTTCGATCTGTTAAAACGAATTGTTTTCAATGTGGCATAAATTATGGCGCTTATATTATACCTTCTATGAAATTTAAAATACCACTGGTATTGAGAAGTTTCTAGTGATCATTTTTTTGTTCAACATGAGCATACTGTTCATCTGATGGTAAGTGACATAGCCGCCCATAATTTGCCAGACCACAGGTCTCAGCTCTAAGATTTATTTGTAATCCCAGTCATCATACCAAGTTTATAAAACCACCTGAACATAGCAAGCAATGTCAAGCTTACTTGTCTGTTAAATTCGCTATAGTGTAAATTAAAGCTGAATCTAATAATATAATAGTAGTTTATTTTTTTTAAAAAATAACGCAAAAACACAACAATTCATAGACTATAACTTTTGAGAAAAGATAGCGACTGCAAACAGCCTAAGTAACTTATCGCATACCTTTGCGTCATTTGAGGTCCTGATATCCCGGGCTTCGCATTCCTCATTGGCATTTACCAGCGATTTATTCAATCGTATACATACTATACTGTAAGCTATATTTAATTACTGAATTTGATGACGAGGATTTTCTAAATTATTATAATATACGAAACATGTAATTTAATATTACATTGTTATTTTTTAAAGGACAGCATTGATCTATGGCAATGCAAATTTTTCAAATAATTTGTAATTATAATCATCAACAAAACACCTGCATTTTGAAAAGGAGATAAATATAAAGACCCACATTGACTTTTCAAGCGACTTAATTTATATCTTCTCTTCATTTTATCGCAGTACACTGCTGGACTTCGTTCCTCGTCTAGCCTCTACCAACGACCTTTCACAAGTCGTCAGTCCATCTTTATCGTATAGTAAATTAAGGTACACACTTTGCAATTCTACCCATTTTCCAATATGTTAAAAATCATGATTCATCAAAATCTGCTATGTAATCAGGCACCTTTTCCAAACCCACAATTTTCCTGTAAGCTGAAACTGTAACTCCAATTACGTATTCTTATAAAGTTTAACAGTCAGCTTAATGTCAAGACACATTATTTGCAGGATTACAATTGTAACTCTGCACATGCTCCTTGCTATGTGGGGTTAGCTTGATAGGACAAAAGCAAACATAACACCCGCCCCAACAAATGTTCCCAACGCAGCGGGTTTTTAACTCGCCACTCATCACCGCTTTTTAGACCACCTCCAATTTGTCCCGACGTCCAATTACTGGCATCATTATAAAAGAGCCTTTATAAGAACGGGATAAGGATACAAATCGTCTATCAACAAAATCAATGACTGCAGTTATAACTTTGTGTTTTTGTACAGTGTCGAGTGAGTCTGAGTATTCGCTTACATTTTGCAACAGTGGCAATGCAAAGATCCTGATTCTATACTGGCGTTAACGTTCGCTCGCTAACGAAGACCTCTCGTATGGGGACATAATACCTCTCTCTGGTGTTTTTTTGAGACCCTTGTTCCTTTTGAAGTATCGATACACATACTATGACTCAAGTGATTTTTTGGGTTAACCCTTTATGCGGCCATACTGTGGTTTTTAGTACTTGTTTGAGTTATGTACGGATAATGTTTTTTTTATTTTTATGATAGTTTTTTGTACTTTTTACTTGTAATATATTTTTTAAAATTAATTATTTCTCATTTATATTTTCATTTATGAATATATTCTTGGGTTTATTCCTGAGACTTGTTTCAAAATGGCTGCTCTTCGCAAAGTAGACCGCAACCGCTTTGCGACAGCACATATTTAACTTGACGCAAAAACTTCGTCACATTTCTCTTTTTTCATTCCAAAGCCCAGTTGGAGCACTATAAAGCTCTGACGTTAAAACTAAAGTACTTCTGAAAGTAGCTACATTCAAAAATGATTTGTGTACGCCGTTACATAAGTAATTGAACTTGTTAAAAAAATGTAATGTATATTAAAATTTTAGATAACGAACACTAGTCAAAGTTTTTAAGGTGATTTACGTGTATAGACGAAACCGATTGATCATCATCAGCTCATTAAACGTCCCCACCGAGGGGCACGAGACTACCCGTATAGGGTGTTTAAGGCCTTAGTCGTTGATGCGGGCCCAGTGCGGGTTGGACGACTTCACGCAAAACCTTTGAATCTCTTCGCAGACGTGCGCAGGTTTTCTCACGATGTTTTCCTTCACCATAAGAGAGTCGGATAACGTACATATATGTAATTTCGAAAATTTGGAAACACATTGGTAATTACGTGCCGGGATTTTAACCTCAGCCCTTCCGGTCGGAGGGCAACAGTCCACACCATTGAGCCACCGACGCTTCATTGAAACTCATTGTTTAAATCTTATTATCAGAGAACTGGGTAATTCAGTTCTTTGTTATATGTTTTTTATTATTTTTCACAGATAAATTAAAGCCAAAACTACAACTACTGCTACAATATAACCACTGACAGACAAAGTTATCTTTGTGACTTCTATAAATAAGAATTTAGGTTCGTCACCCGCCGCAGGCTCAATGCATTTTGACTGATTTCCAAAGTCTTGCTATAATATGGCAGGATGCATATAAGGTAAGGTTGGCTTCGGTCCTAAGATTTATACTGTAATAAACGCAATAGTTAAGCAAAGTACTTATGTTTATAAACGCCTAAATATTATCCTGGATTTCCGGAAAAAAAATGTTTGTCGGGAGTTTCTACCCGTCATTCAAACGAGTTCTGAAGTGGAGACCGCGTGTTGGCAAGCGTAGGACTCCCTCCGGCCCGATATGCGCCGACGACTTGCGAAAGGTCGCTGGTGTAGGCTGGATGAGCAAAGCGGAGGACAGGGATATCTGGCATTAAACAGGGGACACCTATGTCCAGCAGTGGACTGCTATAGGTTGATGAGAGAAGAACGATTCAAACGAGGGCTTCAAGTTTAAAGTCATAGCTCATATATGCCTCAGAAAAAAATATTAATAACTCTGACATGAATGATGAAATAAAACTTTCAAAGATGAGCTCACGAAAGATTCTTATAATTAATTAGGTTTTATTTAAACTCTTTTTTATTTATAAATTAAGAATAATATTTTGATTTTTCCATATATACACAGTTCATTGCCAATACGAGTATATTTGTGTGTACACCGTCTCTGAGCTACACTCCTGACCAGTGAACTGTTATCTTGTAGTGTGTTTCTTATATAATACTGAATCCTGTTTGTGTACCATAAATATATATAGCGCATCAGGATTCAGCCGACCGAGTTCAATTTTCCTGCGCTCGTACCGACTTGAATTCTGCATTCAGGGATTTGTCTCAACTGATTAAAACTCGAGACTCCTAATTTTGTCCAGAAGTACTTTCACGGAACGAAAATCGTGCTTCATTCACAACTCCTGTGCTCAGTGAATAGGTCGCTGTGCTCTTCGAAAAATCTATGAAAGACTTTACTGGACAAAATTTTGCAAACGTTTGCTGTAAGTGGTAAATAGATAGTTTCGGTAAGAATGTATTTTGTTTCAAAAAACAATTTATGTTTATTTTTTAAATTATAGATACAATTTATTGTGTTTTATGAATAAAGAATTTGAGTTTCAGTAGAAACAGGCGGCTTTTGGAGCTTGGGTGAGCCTGAGTGGGAGAAGGACGACCTAGTTGGTATAGCGGATGACAGGGACATTAGGAAGTAAACGAATCGACAAATCACAACTCACTGACTCTCGTTCCTTCGATGGAGATACGAGTGTGTTACCGGTTTTAAAAAAAGATGGAAAAGAAAGGAAAAACTCCAAAGTAGCGGAATCACTCTGGTCGATCTCGCTGTTTCGTGCCGTAACATGGCACTCATTTAAAAATATTATTAACTAGCTGTGTCCCACGGTATTACCTGCAGTATATTCTCCCGTAGTAAAACATAATCAAATCGCTTCGATAAGCGCTGCCACCGCGCGAAACAACAACATTACTTTATTTTTCTAAAAATAATGTTTTTTCAAAAATAAAAGCAGCCTAAGTTTTCCTTATTACATCAGCTACCTGCCAAAATTCCTGTCCAAATATTTCTAGCTATTTCAGAGATTACCAGGCACTTACAGACAAAAAATTTAAAAATATATATTTTGGCGTATGTGCCGTATGCTTAAAAAAATTGCTATTTCAATATTACAAACAGACACTCCAATTTTATGTTTATGTTGTTTAGAGTAAAGATAATATTTTAGGTAGAAATCATGAAAACCAACGTAAATTAAGCTATGTTTGTTAATATATAAATGTATTCACAACTTCCAGCGCTATTTGAAAAGTCTTTTGATCTAAATAATTTTGGATAATGTTATATTAAAATTCGAAATGATAACATAAACGAAATGAGCCTCTTTAATTTCACATACTCTGTTGCTGATTCGTTATTTAAAGGTCAGTGACATAATGCTTCGTTTATCAGTTATTCATTCAATGTTGTGGAGAGTGCTTAAAAATTAATTTCGCACTAATTACGTTAATGTTATTTCTCTGTAATTGCGGCTTTAGCTTGAAAAGGCTTTAGTTTTACCTAAATAAATGACAATTTACTGACTCATTATATTTAGCAATGTACATTTTGTAGGAACTTTTTTCTATAATATCTGTTATACCATATTGACAGTCAACCTAATGTTTATAAATATTAATATTAATTGTATATAGATATGGATATGCTAAATATATCCGGTATAAAATAAATAATTCTGTTGTGTGAAAAAACAAATAAATGTGTGGAGAGAAATTCAAGGTTCACTTTGTGATAAACCCGTTATATAAACAATACACTGACTGTTGTTTATCTAAGCAAATTTGCCCCAATATACAAAAACATACGTGTTATAAACATTCAGTGTTCGGATTACAGTAAATGTAAAAGTCAAAAGAGACCAATAGAATGAACATATTTCTGCTAACACAAATTTATTTTTTTTATAATAGGTTAACGAAATTATTAGAATTAATAATAACGTGATCTATGGTGGAAATAATATCATCATCATCATCATCAGCTCATTAAACGTCCCCACCGAGGGGCACGAGCCTACCCGTATAGGGTGTTTAGGCCTTAGTCGTCCACGCGGGCCCAGTGCGGATTGGACGACTTCACACAACCTTCGAATCTCTTCGCAGGCGTGCATGAAGGTTTCCTCACGATGTTTTCCTTCACCGTAAGAGCGTCGGATAACGTACATATATTTTCGAAAATTCGAAAACACATTGGTACGTGTCGGGATTTGAACCTCAGCCCTCCCGGTAGGAAGGCGACAGTCCACACCACTGAGCCACCGACGCTCCTGGAAATAAGCTGGAATGAATTAAAATTTCATTTAAAATTTCAAGGTACATGACATCATCGATAAAAAGGTATGAATTTTTATTTAATTCAAATTAATTATCTGATTGAAATAAACGAAATTAAATAGAAGTCTATCGTAGGACGTTTTGCTTAAGCATACGTACTTTGCCCACATATTGAGATGAATGTGCCTAATCCGACTACCTTATACGGATGGATTTTTATAAAGTGCATAAAGCTGTTAGCCGACAACAATACCTTAATAGGTTAGCAACAACTAGCGGCTTTAAAAGATAAGCAATTGATTTAAGTTTGAATAAACAAAGTCATTGTTGTAGCAATTTATACTATAGAATGTATGAGGACTAAGAATTCGCTCTATTGCACAAGAAACCAATTCGACCTTGATTAGATAAAACAGTAACTTACAAACCAAATCAAAAGGAGACAGAACGAACGATTCAACTTTTTTCAAACAATATCCGCCCAAGAATCTAAAGCCACCAATAAACCTATACCAACAAAGATCAACTTAGACAAAACTTTTAAGTTTCAGATTTTTGCTAGCTTGCGAATCCCAAGAGCTTTTGTAAGAGTACCGTTGTCACACAGTTCAGGTAAGTTTGCTCGTTGTTTGGTCGACATGGGTCGAATATGCATAACAAATCTTGTTAGTACTTACTGGATTGCACCCGATAACTTGGTCCGTTCTCTAGTGCCGAGTTCTGATATGATTTGGAAATGTACTCTCCAGATTTTGATTGTATTTACCGTGTATATTGAAGATGCGAATCCTTGTTTACTCAGTGGTCGGTACTACATGTTTTTGTACCTAATTCCTCATGGCGTCAGTGTTACCACCTTAGCCCTTTTGTGGCTAAATCTAGGACTTTTTAGAATAGCCCCCAGAGAGAGATGTGCCAGCTGGATGCATAAGATTTTGAAGTTATGTGTTTCGACTACATTCTTACTTTTAATCTGCGGGGAGGAAAATAAATAAATTCGTTAAATAAAGGATTTCGAATTTTTGTAATTAGAAATTTAAATTTAGCCTTTCTTTAAATTAGTAAGTTTCGTAACAGCTTTGTGTTACCTTTGTAGCCAATCTACCCATTGCATCAAAAGCGGTCGATAAATTTTACGGTATGTTTACTAGAAAGAATGCGTGATACGCTGTGATATGGAATATACAAAAATATACGCAGCAAATGAATTCAATTTCCTATAAAATTATTCAGTTAAAAATTAAAAATGCTTTATTATAGCAAGAATTTTACATAATGAGAAAATTATCTTTACAAGATAAATTAATAATTAAAGACTTACATGAAAGGCTCCTCTAATCAGCGGTCCAGCTTGCCCAACGTACAAAGTTGAAGCCGAATCAAAAACTAACTCCAAAGGGTTCCTTTTTACTGTAACCGTATTAAACACTTGACAGTTAAGGAACAGAGTGATGTTATCACTCGTCACCCTCAACGCGAATCGACTCCATTTCTTGGCAAACGATGGCACGACGAACGAAGCAATTGTTTGAGACAGTGCATAAATATTAGCATCTGTATAAAGAAAGTGATATATTAGCTAATCCTGGTCCAGAGGGGATTAGCTGTACTCCCAATTGGACCACAGTTTCTAGAGGGTTGACGACCGAGAATAAAAATCCGCCATCTTTGTTTGCAGGTCTGACGGTTGCAGTTATTGAAAACTCAGGATAAAGCTTTTCAGGCATAAACAATCGGTATGGTGATTTTATGTCGGAGCCAGGTCTTAGACCATAGGCTGGGAAACCGTCTAGGCCTTCATCGAAGTATTGCGTTTTTGGGTTACTAAATGGAACTCCTATTGCGTGCAGCAAGTCATATTCGGGGATATCTGGAACAGAATAAATTAACAGTTCATTAGGTACTTCAATTTTTCAGGCTCGGCAACTAATCATTTAACCAGCTGTCATAACTATCTTCATAATATACGATACG